>JAGXCT010037123.1:288719-328847 GCA_022495035.1 Philopotamus ludificatus | reverse complement strand
GTAAAAAAGTAAAATATGCCGAAAATGCTGCTTTTCACTTTCCATATTTGAAAGAACCAACCAAAAACTACTGCGTAGAAGCAATCGAACTTTTTCACAAGCAAATTTTGCTATAACAGCTGTCAAAATATATAATGATTTTGCGGCTTAAGTGTGAAATTGGCTGTGAAAAGATGCAATTAAGTCCTCTATTGGAAAAAAACAAAATGACTGAAAAGTCATTTTGTTGTTCGAAAGAACAACCCAATAGTTTTAAGATCAACGGATCTGAATAGGAGTGATGGTATTAGTAGAGGATTACAGGGACGAGTTAATCGTCACGAGCACACAAGCCCTAATAGCTTTGTCTTGAATGATCAAACAATGTCACATTGCAGAAATATCCCAATGAGAAGTTTTTTTAGTAAACGTCCTGTTCCAACCAAAAAAGAGACAATTAAAGTTTCTAAGTTAAAAAAAAACCAGTCTTTAACTTATTTTATACCATTTAATCAATGTATAATATGCCAATAACAATAGGTTTTTTCCAGGACCGGATCCAAAGATTTGCTGAGAAAATTTTAAGAAAATCAGAGAATATTTTGATGAGAAAACTGAAGGATGATCTAATCGCATGTTATCAAAATTTGGCATTATTTTCATGGAATACAATGTTTCTATTATTATCTGTTCCAGATGGTTCTTGTACAGTTTATTTTTCCAGTTGTTAACAGCACAGGTCCTACTTGTTCCTAGGAATAAGCTGATAAAGGTAAAACCCCTTCTAATTGAACTTAACTATCGTCAGTTGAAGACGCAATTTTTATTCCTGTTACCCTCATTCGGTTGTAGTAAAGATAAAACCTTGCGCCATTAATCTACTCAAGTTGATTCAGATTGTTTTCAGTATTCATTTTAAAAACTGTGATTTTATTTGTGGAGGTTGATCAACTAACTCTTATCTCACAGTTGAGTGAAATAAAAAAAATGAATAATATCTCAAATTAACTCTTGAAAATTGATTCTGGGCCCCGAGGGAATGAATAGAATTAAAAGCATTATTATTTCTGTAGTTTCCATTGGCTACGTCAGCCGGGTCATGTAGAACGCAAAACAACATCCTTTCGATGGTTGAGTCTCTCTATTATTCAGATATGGCTTCTTACGACTTATTTCCATTCCCCAAGATAAAAAAAAATACGTTTTGTCAATATTAAAGAGATAGAGACCAAATTCGATAAAGATTTTTAAAGATTCTATAGGTCTAAGGCGAATAAGTCTCTCATACATATATTTCCTCTAGTGTCAAACCACGACACTGGTTAATTTTATTATTATTTCAGTTGTATTAAAATTTATATTATTTGTTTATATATATTATTTATTCAACGCAGGATAGATGCCATTAAATTAATTAATTACAAAGCGCCAAACTATCTACATAAATATTTGTATAAAACATAGGGGGGTAATGGGTGTCTTCCTCTTACATACCCCCTGGCCAGTGTTATAATGGAATCCCTGAATTCATAATTTTCATCGGACACCTATCCGACTACTAGCTCAGCACAGTCGCGCTTAACTTACATTATCGAAATAATATGTATGTTACCTACAAACCATAACACTGGTGAGATGCAAAAGCTATACCGAAAATTCCGTATATTTTATT
Organism: Philopotamus ludificatus; assembly: GCA_022495035.1. Lineage (NCBI taxonomy): Eukaryota > Metazoa > Arthropoda > Insecta > Trichoptera > Philopotamidae > Philopotamus > Philopotamus ludificatus. The sequence goes on along the minus strand of JAGXCT010037123.1, from coordinate 327,196 downwards.
AAAAACTGTTAATTTTCATCTCCATTACGACGACCTGATCGCTTAAAACTAAAATTAATCAGAAAGCAGTCATTCTTCAACTCTAGATCTTATGAACGACAAGAATCAATTTAAAAATCATATTATTAATTTATCTCTTTTCGGTCACTGTTTTTTTTAAATCTAACAATCAAGAAACTTGATATTTTATAAATCTATATAGAATATTTATATCTTCCTGATTATATAAAATGCGTTAATACATGTAAATTAAATGAAATATTTTAATAAAAATATGAAGGTTGTAATAAATTTATTAAAGTTTTTTTAAAATGCACGCACGAATTGAAGAACACGGATAAAATAATTAGGCACAATGATGTGAATATTTTTTTGATTATTCTAATATATGTTATTTTACACTTTCATGGTTAAAATGATGGCCAAATCGTAGCACTTGATTGATGGATAATATTCGTTAACATACTTCGGTATTTTCATATACTTATTTTTTTAATTTAAATTTGATGTATAAAACTTAATATGTTCTAATTTTTACATAATGAATAGTAAAACACAATTTGCGTTGTAAAAAGTAAATTATGTTTATTATGCAACAAGCGTAGTTTTTGTAATTAGATTTCTTACTTTTTATTATAAAAGTTTGGCACGGAATATATAGCAGTTGTTAACAACTCCGTGGGTCGTATAATATAAAAACTTTTTTGATTTTTTCGCCATTTTGGATAGCCGTATTGTAGTATTTTGTAAGATTCCTCAATTTGTATGGTTGTTGTAATTTTTTTTTAATTTACCTGCATGCATTATGCGGGGATATATGAATATCATGTTTCTTACGCGGTTTTTTTGAAATGTATCCCTATATATTGTACGTGATTCGTGTCTTTTTACGCAGTTTTTTTTTATTTTTGGGAAATACGTATCCCATGATTTTTTTATGAAATTCGTGTCTTTTTTAGCGCGGTTTTCATTTACGAGCTTTTTATGCAATGTATGTACCGTGTAAATCAAGAGATGTATTGGATTATTCGGAAAATCATTTCGTTTTTCCCACCAGAGGACTTAATTATATTTTTTCAAAGCCAACTTCACACGTAAGCCGAATAATTATTATTTATTTTGACAGCTGATATAGCAAGGTTTGCTTGTAAAAAAGTTCGATTGATTCTACGCAGTAGTTTTTGGTTGGTACCCTTTCAAATAAGGAAAGTGAAAAGCAGCAGTTTCAGCATATTTTACTTTTTAACTATCGAAAAGTTAAAAATGCTGTTTAAGCAAGAAAAAAATTGTCCGATGAGTATGGAGAAGATGTATTGATAGAGGGCCAGTTGAAGCTTATGAAGACACAATAAAGGCATTAATTGATGCAAACTGGCGAATAACTACTTGTGTGATCGCTAAGAGATTAAATTTATCGAATTCGACCGTTCATGATCTTTTGAACGCCTAGGTTTAATCTCAAAGCTCGACATATGGGTTCCTCATGTTTTTACGGAAAGTTTGTGCGTCGCGTTGACGTATGTGATCAAGAAAATGATCCATTTTTTAAGCACATCATCACTGGGGACGAGAAATGGTTTTCTACAACAAACGCGAGAGATCATAGATTAAAAACGATGAACAAAGTACTTCATAGAAAAAGGTGATGGTACCTGTTTGGTGGGATTTCAAAGAAATCATTTTTTTGAGCTTCTAACGGACAACACGACGATCAATTCTGAAGTGTACTGTCATCAGCTGGACTAATTGAATGATTCACTTAAACAGAAAAGGTCATATTGATCAATAGAAAAGGTGTAGTGTTTCACCAAGATAATTCGAGACCTCATACTAGTTTGTTTACTCACCAAAAGATAGGTATACAGCCACACCCACCATATTATTTGTTCCGGTCTCTACATTTTTTTTAGACGGTAAAACCTTTACTTCAAATGAGGAGGTCAAAAATCACTTGGATCAGTTTTTTGCCAGCAAAGAACAAAAAAAATATGAGCGTGGAATTGTGTTATTGCCAGAAAGATGGCAAAAGGTATTGGACCAGAATGGACAATATATAATTCAATTAAATATTTATTGACTATAAGAAAATCGTCATTCATTTTCATAAAAAAAAACGAAATTACAAACAACATGATATATATCTATCTAAAAAGATCAGATTTTCTGCGACAATTCTTTAATAGTTAACCGAGTATCTGATCCGGGAAGGGTTTTATATACGTTGTCCTTGTTTAGATGTATCCCTTTAACTTTCATTTACCAATTCAAACCAAAATTAACATATGTGTAATGTTAACACTTGACCATCAATTTCGGCAGTAGCGTTAGTGGCCTTGCTTGTGATTAAGCCTTGATAAAAAAAGTAGCGTGCATTATCAGCTGTTTCGTTCATCAGTTCTCATCAGTCCTGGGGTAGGACATCTTCACAATAAAATAAACCTTTGCATACATATATTAGCGATTTATTTTTGGTCCTCTTAATATACGATTCCCTAATTATTTAACCTCGTCTATTGATAATATGTTTTGTTTACGTTTAATTTTCAATAACGTTCATTCGAAATCTAAAGAAAGACAAAGGAATAGTATGAAAGGAAATGATTGTAAATTTTGCTACACGTATTGCAAAAATACTATTATCATTCTCAAGGGTATTTAATTTTTTTTGCGGAACTTCATTGAAATGCATGTACCGTGGATTCCGCTTAATTGAGACACATCGGTGCCAAAATTTTATCGTAATTGATTTTGTCGATGTAATTAATGTATTTTTAAACATATATAATTATTTTAAAAAATATAACAGTATGATACAATAAAATAACAACAAACAAACAATTATTACTGAATATTTGAGTTTTATTTTCTCAATTAAACGGAATCGTGTCATAAATTAGACAGAATCCAATTACTGTTACAGTGGAACATCGCTTATTGAGTACCTCGCATAACGAGTAATTTTCACAACGAACAAAACAAACTGTGAAAAAATGACTTGCTTAACGAGAAACGTTTCGCATAACGAGTGGAGAGGAGAAAAGAAGAACGGATCACACATTTCTGTGTGATTTGTTGAACTTGTGTTCAGTTATATTATTTGTGGAATGTTTGTAAACAATGTCCTCAAAGAAAATGCCGCAAGAAGACAGCCATAAGATAATAAAAATAACCGTATAAATGAAACTTAAAATCATTGAAAAGCGGAAACCATTCCCTGATCAATTTGGTTTGCCTCAAGATGATCGAAAAGGCATGAAAAGGGTTACCAAGAGTTGCATTGTTGTGTTACACACAGGGGCGCGCCATCCATATGGCCAAATTGTGCGGCGCACACATGCGCCGGAAGCTGAGGCGCTGAGAAAATTCTAATTATTTTTTTATCAAATGTGTTATTCATTGTAGAGTATTGTAGGGTATTGAGCCTCTTATTAATGTTCTGCACACAGTCGCCGGGCACTATCAGCGCGCCACTGGTTTCACAGAAAGAAGTTTTGAAGGAGAGTTAGATCATCGAAGAGGAGAAGGCAACGCAGTAAAGCAAAAATCTTCTGGAGCAATAAGATAAATGCTAAAACACCAATGAAAGAAATTCAGGTATATTATACTTTACGAGTTTCAACTTGGATACGATACGAAACTATAAACCATAACTAAGGAAGTTTCAAATGCAAACATGTATTGTGCTCAGCTAGATCGTTGGAATAAGGGCTTGCCTTGAAAAAGCACAGCTCTTGTAAATCGAGGAAGGGCAATTTTACACCAGGACAACGTTCGCCCACACGTTTCGAAAAAGACAAAAAAATCAATGGATTGTCTTGGGAACTTCATCATCTACTATATTCTCTAGAGTCTAGACATTGCCCCAAGCGACCATCATATTTTTAGATCCTTACAACATTTTTAAACCTGAAACAATATAAAGCTTTAACTATAAATTTTCTTTGATTTGATATCAAAAAGGTAATAAACATTTCATTTTATGATTTTTCGACTCGAATCACAAAGACTTAGGGAACAACCTAATTTATGGGAAAAATTGTTCATTAGTTGACATTAGTTCTTTCATTTGGTTTCTGTTCCTTGGGGATTTGGTCCCGATAAACCGGCGTTCTAATTAAGCGAAATCCACTTCATTTATATTATTAAATTTCATCTCGCTGTTCTCGATTTATTACACAAAAATTCGTGTTCATACATTTTTTCAACTTAACAAATATAATTATCAATTTAAACATTGCGACTTTGAAATTGATTTATGCCATTGCATTTGCTTAGATGCGGTAGGTAAGTTAATATTGAATTTGCTCTTAGAAACAATACGTGGATACACATTTCATAACAATTAAAATAACACAATATATCTAGCTAATGTGTTGTTTGTGCAGCATGATTTTAATTAAATATACTCGTATTGAAACAAGTGGAGGATCTGTGTTTTGGGTAATTCCAGACCGGTGCATTCGTGCGAATATCAGAAATCACATAGGAGAACGAATATATAAACAAGGTTAACAAATATGTTCAGATACAGGATATCCACTCTCCACATTCGGCGCACGTAATTAAAAGAGTTAAAAAAATTAATTGTTTTTTTTTTCATTAAGGCAACACCGGTTGCATTTCCGTTAGACCAGATATTATTATGCAACCGTGCGCGAATATTAAAATGATATGTTTGACCGTCGTTGTTTACTATGTTAATTTATGATTAATTGCTATGTAACTATGAACTGACCAAATAAGAAATGCGATCGACAACAGATGCTACTGATGCTAATAGGACCAATTCAATGTATTTTTTTCAGACATGCAAATGTTTGACTTGCGAATGATGCAATGATATAAACGAGAAGCTTAATCATTCCGCTTAATGATAATATTGAATTATTTCACCTGGTGTTCGCATGTGATGAGACGAAGAGCCGAATTCGATTTGGTGGCAGTTTATTTGAGGATAACTGGACGCAGACTGAGAATAGAAAATAAGGAACAAAGAATGGAGAACGGTCATCGCCCAATAGTGCAATGGCCGGTTAGGTTTCAAATATATCTTTTTCATTGAATAATAACCTTTTTTTTCAGTATTTTCAGCATTGTGCATCGCATTATTTTATGAAAATGTTTGAATACTTACTTTAACGTTTAATCATTATGAAATAATCCAAAAATTTTATTATCTAAAGTAGACCATTGACTGTTGCAGTTTTCAGGACGTTTCCCTTGGCGACGGATCAAAACCATTGTTCTTTTTAACAAAGATAATTTCGATTCTATGTATCCCAGTCAGAATCAAATAAATTATTTCGTATTATTTATTATTATACTAATTACGATCTAATATTTTATTGTTAATAATAATTTGTAATTATTAATTATTCAGCAACATATACTAAATATATTTCAAAAAAATTTAGGCTAAAATCTACAGATGTCTCTGTAATAAATATTTTTATACAATTTTTTTCTCAATATTATCTAATTTTACTTGAAATCTTTCACTAATAATATTATTCTAAATAAAAATGTATTTAATAAAAAAAATGATAAACATTTTGACCGCTAGATGTTATGTTTTGACATATTCCAGATGTCAATGTACCGAGCAATCTACGACAGACTTGGCATCTCTTTTCTACCGATGGCGTTAGAGCGAGTCAATGTTATGCTGTTTCACACATAATCGATTTTTGCACCGAATGACAGCAGTAGTAAGGCCATACACGTACGTATATTATACGTCATAACGAAACTATAAATAATTTATATTATACTAAGTAGATCTATCTTCAAGTGTTAGTAGAAATCTTTCGATTGTATTTTAATAATTTTTCGTTTATTTAATTCATGTGATACTTGACTTTCAAAAATAGTAAAATACCTTACATACTTACGCTTTACCTCACATCTTACACAAATATGTATAAAAATGAAAAGAATTAGTGATTTACAAACTATTGTGAGGTAGTTGAAAACTACTATTCCTAATAATCATGTTTCTTAAGAAATAATAATAATTATATTATCCCAAGTACACATTTTCGGGAATCAATTATGTACAAAAGACGAGAATCGTATGTATTACGTATGTCTTATTATATGCATATTATTTGTATAAGCTCGTTATATCAATAAGTTTTCCGATTTATATAAAATATTTTATCTTACGCTAACTCATATCAAATCAAATATGTTAATGTACGTATCATTGAAAATTATCAAGGATTTAATAGTTATATATTTTTTCATATTTTTATAAAGAAAATTATGATACTATTTTTCTAAGGATGTGCCATCATTTACTGTATTTACTTAAAATTAAACGCATAATCCATTTTTAAAATATATACAAAAGGTTTATTTTGCGAAAAATGTAGTTTTAAATGCTTTTTATACTTGACTTAAATTAGACTACACGGTTTGCAAAGTTTCTAAACTGGATCTCTTTCCTCATTCTTCGGATTAATAGATTCCTGATTTTCTTCTTTGCATTTTTGCCACATCGAGGGTCAGTCCGAGTGTCACTTAATATTAACTTTTCAATTAGTGTTACAATTATATGGCGGATGCTTTAATTAAATCTACCAAGAGAAGGATTGTAGCGATATTTCTTATGTCTGTATTTCGATTAAACCAGAGTGCGTTTGTTTATTTGTCTTAGTATTATATTTAATTTCGTTTCTTTTGAATGTGATGAGATGAATCTAACCCCCAAATCAGGGAGACATTCAGGATTTGGGGTAGGATTATTACCTTATAGATTATATTTTTTATTTTTTAATGAAAAATGATTGTTTCTTTCGATCAGCGCGCGTAAAATAAATTAAATATACCTATTTTTACCCCAAGTTTAATATGACCCAATAATTATTTTAAAATAAAAACAATTTGTGTATTCAATAATAAAATATATCATCATCATCATCATCATTTGCCAGTCACAAGGCTCTCGCTCGCTGAGGGCATGGACCTTACCAAGACTCTCGCATGGTAGTTGAGGCCAAAGGAACATGGGTCTCACACGTGACATGAGGGCTCCCCTTTCGTGTCCATACCGCGGGGACCCGAGCCGTCTTGGTATGCGGTTTTTTGTAAAGAGTTTTCCTCTCTTGGCCATTGCTGAAAATATATATTAGATATAAATTATTATTAAATTTGAAATCAAAATAATTTGTTTCGTAAAGAAAACTTCATCACCTTTTTCAATTGTATATTTTATATATCTCTTTCTTACCATTTATCATATTTATTTATAAATAAAGATATATTTGGCTTTTTCTCGTATATCAAACGTGTATGGTTTTACGCTCAGCGTATGAAATCCTACTCAGAATTCTCAGTTTCGATTTTCCGCTTTGCTGGCGGTAGTCTCCGCACCGGACCACTTCCATTTCCTTGTTAGGAGCTTTGCCACTGTACTATATTTGTTTATCTGTCAAATATTTATGTCAAAAATAAACGGCGTCGAATCTATACAATTGAATGAAACTGAAATTTAAATCACAAAGTAGTATAAAATATATACAAACATCACAATTTATACATTAGAATAAATTAATTATATATTAATTGAGTAGATAAACTAATTTTAATAGAGTGTTTGCTTACTTGCCTGCATATGTAAGTACTTTTTTGGTTAAATTGTTATTGAAGCTCTGATATTTTTTAGGTTATGTCAGAAATACTAGTATACAACCCTCACAATATAATTTCTTTGCAATTTGCTACTAACGATTGATAAATATACATAGTATATACAACATATTAAAGTGATTTATTAGAAAAACACTTAATATGAATGATGACATTCAAAACCAAAACAAATTTTATTCATTTGTTTATCGCGAATGTCTTAACAATATTATTTATGACCATAAACTATGTATTACAATATGATATTTATTATGTGATAAACGTATGCATTGGCTGAGCATTTTTTTATCGTAAATATATGGAAGTAATATAAATAGTCATAATTATAAACATAAATTGAGTATTTTTTTATATATCATATATTGCGACTCGTGATGTTTATAAAAATGATATACAATATAATGTAATCATTTCATTCGAATTACAGTGAAAGTTAATTTCGAAGCTTTCGTATAGATTATTTAGAAACTCCAACAGGGAGAGACCATTTTATTTAATTAATTTAATTAACTCTCCGTGATGCCGACATCGCGATCGCTGTTTACGCTTTTAATTAAAATACGAATTTTCGCAAAAAATACAATTCGTGTAAATTGACTCAATTAAACACCGAAATTATAAGTAAACTTCCTATCTAAAAATGTTATTATAATATATGTATGCCGGACGTCCTATCGTTGCAATGTCAATGTAAATAAAATCATGTCAATTTACGACTAAACCTTGATTTTATAATCATGCACGAGAAATGCTAAACTAATTGTTAACTTGATAATTGTCGTGGACGCATGTATAATTATAAATTTAGTAGTTTGACGTTTTAATATACGTTGCCATTACATGGAGGATGTAACTCTCTTTAATTAACGATAATTTTCTATGTACGTTGTTATGGAAAACATGTTAAATTGTAAACAACCTTGTTTGTATTGTTGCTGTCGCTTGGTATAAGCATTCATTGCAGATCACTGATTCCACTTAAATTAATGTATGGATATTGGTTTTTTATTTAACCAAATTTATTTGAGATGAAGTATTTTTTTATGATGGCAACATTATTGCATATTTGATCGTACTATAAATGACAATAACATGTAGATTACTTTATACACGAGAACTAACTCTTAATGAGGATCGTCACGAAGCAGTTATTTAGATGGCAAACATTTATATATGTTTTATGGTTATTAGGATTTTTAACGTGGCTATAATACGCATAGTTGCGTCTAAATGGAAGACTATGTATTATTTAAAATTAAGATGTAAATAATTAAAGTATGAGGGTGAATCAAATCATTACTTATTTGGAAGTTTTATTTTTTTGTAAGAAGTTGAGGGGCGTGTCAGTAGCCAGTTGTGAACTGAGCTGTCTACAGCTTTATCGTTGATGAATCACTGTCCTCCCACATTTTCTTTGATCTCAATGAGATCGTAATCATATGCTGAAAAATTAGGACTGTAGAAAGGCTTGTTGGTACCTATGTCTTTAGTTGCAATGAGCTGGTTGGCAATAGTAGCTTGAAATAGATAAGAAAAAAATCACAGCATTGATTAATGTAGCCTTCACGTTCTGTCGTAAATTTATCTAAGCTTATTTCGGTTCTTGAATATAGCAGTGGAACCATTTCTCATCTCAATCGAGTTTACGATGCAAAACATGATCACTTTACACTGCGAAAGAGCCGTTGCGAATCTGAAGCAGATCTTTTCCTCGTTAACGGCTTCAGTAACAATTGAACAGAAAGCAGGGGGATCAAAAGGATAGAAAAGAAGTCTAGACAAGAATTTCATGGAAAGCTATTTGCCGGCTTCGCAAACTATTCTAGACTTTGTAAGAAAAATTCGCATTATAATTCGATTCATCCTCATAAAATGAATTTTATATTTTATTCGCAGAAGTAATATAATACATAAAATAATTTATACGTATATATTATTACCAGTAGTTAACTGTTACTGAGTAATGAAAATACTTGAATGTATGTATAACATTCTGGGGAATTCTATATGACGCTGATCAGGGGGTGAATGTGACGCCAGCTACCTTCACAGATATTATTTGGCATTAATAATTTACGAGCATAATTTTACTGGAATTCTATCCACTTAAAACTATTGACCGGAACAACAATGAACTTGTTCCGTATCGTGTTACTTCGACACCGATATCTTGCGGTTTACTTTTCACATTCACAATAGAATCTGCCATAGAAATGATTTGATACTCATATTACGCAAATTGTTTTTTTTTTAAACGAATAGTGACCTAGCGCAGTTGTACAGTTGTATTTAAAATGTGAGTTCATAGTGAAAATGTGACGCTGAATCTCAACGAAAAGTTCAGTGAAATCCGTTAAAATTCCCGAATTCAAGATGAAGACCAAACTTCAATCCGTTGATTATCTGGGCTACACAGCCATGGATAGAAGATTCTCCACAGCCATGCTGCCTTGGGTGCTGTTGGAAATCAGAAGACGCGGAACTAGAGAAAAGGTATAATATTAGGTGGTACTCAGAATTAATTAAAATGGATTCATACAAAGTAATTCCATTATTATTTTTGAATCTCTGCCATCTATTTATTAAATCATAAATGAATGAATATGTTGGATGCAATAAAGTGTTCCAAAGGAGGTCGTTAATTTTTTGTCGCGTTAACCTAGCCGTGCCGGCTAAATATAATTAAATAAAATTGTTGCTGTTGCCACGAGCGTGATGGTTTTTCTCGCTCGCATTTGGTACGATGTGTCGAGTGCGAGTCACACGTGTTGCGAGATATCAGTCTGCGGCGAGACATCGCCGTGATCGTTGTCATTTACGCGTCATAGTAAAAAATCAAAATATGGATCAAATTATGAAGCATATAATGAATAACTATTTTTATTCTTAGAATAATTAATTTAAAAAGAATTCATCAATATCTTGACTTGAAATGCTTGGGGTTCCTGAGAGACCCCTCTCGGACGACGCAGATGTTTTCGAGCCGCTTTGGCGGATGAGGATGGACGTTGTCGTATTGCAAGATTATTTTTTCGATACATTGCTTTTTGTCCAGGGGTTTACCTCTGTTATTTCTTCATAAAGTTCGAGTAGAGAATGCATTTCTCCTCTCCAGTAATTGAATCTCGAAGAAACGGGCGGTATTGCTATTTTTCTTGCAAAAATCTGCAAATGTAGGGACTTTCCCTGATATTTATTCCAATTGACAAAACGTGTAGAACCCAAATACCTTATCTTTGAATTTTTGATTTGGATTTTGCTTCGATTTTAAGTTTTCATAACCTCTTCATTCACTTGACTACGCCGTCCTCTTCCAGGTATATTTTTCAAATCAATGTTTCCAGAATTAAATTTTTAAACCAACATTGACATTTCGTGATATCTAGCATGTCATCATAAATAGCATAAATATTTCTCGTGGCTTCACTGGCATTTTTTCCATGTGAAACTGCACCAGCATGCAACTACGCAAATATTGTTTGGACGGACACACTACTTAAATTATCGCTAGACTTGGGAAAATGGATATTTTATATATCAAAATAATATTCGTATGTTATAAAAAAAATGTTAACATACGAATCGAAAATACGACATTAATTCTGGGTAATAGATAAAATTTAATCTTTTGTTGAATTATTATTATGTTGTTTTATTTATTTATTTGTAGCTGTGTTTGGGAGTCGAATGCGGGGTGCTTCAAGCATTCGACACAAATTTCGAGCTACAATTCACACACAAACTCCAACATATCATGAGGTAAGTTGTGAACAATTTTCTAAATAAAGTTGGTATTAGTCATAGATACGCGGCTGGAAAATTTCAGGAGTAATAAGCGATTTATTTTTAGAGCCATTCCAACTTTATCCATTATTCTTGAATGTAACAATGGCAGCCATCGTTCAGAATGAAAATATTATAATTCAATGCCTTTTTTCCGCTAATGTATTCAGCTGTATTGTGATTGGACGAGTGCAAGACGAGATGGAATGAAAAAAATGTTAAATTTACTCTTTTTTTTTTCATTATATTATATACAAAACGTGCCTGCTCATAAATTATATGACACGGTTTTGTGAATTCATCATTTGAATAATGCATGATTGGATTGCGAATGCAAGCACTTCGTATGCCGAGCCTCAAAATGAATAATCAAAGCTGTAATTCTTTTTATTCAGGTTTACTCAGGTGCAAAGCAACCCCACCGAGTTTCTCTACTTGATGAAAGACGGAAAAGAACATCTACTCTACTGCTATTTGTTTCAAGCGTCAACCGTAGAAGAGGTGAGCAAAATCTTGTCTCAACTTGATGTATGCGATCATTTTTTTTTATATAGCACTGCGATGTCGTTGAACTATACACTAGAATCTAGAAAGTATTCACTTGATGTTTCGTGCCACAGTAATCGATCTCAATGTTCGCATTGTGGATATAGAATTAGGTCTCGAACTGGTTCACCGCACAAGTTGCTGAATAAATTTGCAAATTCTCGTCTAAGCCGAATATGTTTTAAAGGATTTAGCTGTAGACGAGGATATTCAATTAAGGCTTGATTAATAATTTAGTAGCGTATAAAGTTGAGAAGTTAGTTTTAGATTAGAGCTCCATATTGTATTATTATATATACATATAATATGTATATACGTATGAGGTTGATGGGAAAATAATAGCGAAATGTGTTTATTGAGACGATGTTTCATAGCACAATTGAATTTGCGAAGCAGGATTGAAGACGTCAAAGTTCACGTGTAATTGTTTTGTCAGCACCCAAAAAAGTTTAATTAATGATACCATTCATTTGTATTGTTATTGAAAAGGATCCACTCTTCGTTGCATGTTACAATATGATGCATTTTTAATATCGGTCAATTTGCGTGGCGCCTATTTGGAAAGCTTTATTGATTTTTACTAGCTTTTCTTGATGTAATCGAGAACTATTGCATGTATAACGTCTAACTTTTGTGCAAACTATCGAGTTACTATCTTGGTTCTGATGGAATTATCAATGGAAAAGGAAGACCGTGACCTTCTTCATCTGTGAAGCTCTTGTCCTTGACACGATATGGTTTAAACCACTTTTATAGTACCAACGCTCTTTGAGTACTAAAAAAAAACATTTAAAATGAGTTTTTTAACCTTACGACTTTTTATTTGTACCATGTCATTTTTTCATATATTGCATAAAAAAAATCGTACATAATAATAGCGCACAAAAACAAGTTAAGTGTATAGTCAAACCTGTCTATGTGGATAGGGACCGCATAAAAAAATCTTTTCCGAAACACCTATCCATGCCTATTTGGGACTCCAAGTTTTTGATTTTTCGCGAATAGCTCTTTTAATATAAATCGTTAAAAAATGTTTTGTTGTCTGCAATTACGAAAAAAAATAATAAAATAACAATATTCGCTTTTGTTGCCACGGTCGCGATGTTTTTTCTCGCTCGCGTGTGAGTGAAACCGTGCGATTGACACGTGCGGCGAGAACTCGGCGGTAGAAATACCGGCGGCGTATCCTCAGTCTGCGGCAACATCGCTGAGTGCGCTTGTCATTTACGCGTCATATTGATTAGTTAAAAAATCCAAAATATCGACCAAATTATGAAACACATCATATTGATGAAGAATTCATCATTATCTTGGTCACGCGGTTGTTTTCGTGCCGCCGTGACGGATCGGCCGCAGAAAAAAAATATGTGGTGGGATAGGGACCGCATAAAAGAATTAATAGAGAATTATCCAAATGAAAAAAAAATAATAATCTTTTCTTAATGGTCCAGGTGTACGTAAGCAATTTGAAGGACCGTAATTGACGAATGTGATTATATAGTGCAGTGCTATGACCCACGGATCTGACAGCCTGTGTGCAAAACATTAATTGAGGCCTTACAATAAAAAAAATATTTTATGAAAAAGAATTAGGATTGTTTTTTTTTTATCTAAATTCGTTCAATTATAAGTTTAAGAATAAAGATAATATTTTCCAATCTTCCGGCGCTTGTGTGCACCGCACAATCTGGTCATATGGACGATGTGTCTGCCCACGAAGCCTTTTTATATGGCTGTCTATATTTTAGAAGAAATAAAGCTCTTTATCAATAAAAAATATAATAGTTTTACTTTTTTTCTTCTTAAATACACTTAAGGGAAATGTATCAATTGTATTATTGGTGTTTAAAAGTATTAAAATATTTATGACGAATCTTGACCACTTCACTAAAGATTGGAAATGAAAATCCGAATCCACCTTAATTCACAAGCTAGTATTAAAAAAAAACCAAAATTTTACCCACTCTTAAAAATGGTTAGCCATCACTGATGTAGTGAAATACATATGTAATGTAATTGGTTGACGTTTTTGCATATATGTACTGCATAAAAAAATGTTACAAAAAAAAATCGCACAAAAACAGGTTTGATTGTATTTGAATTCAGCTCGGCAACATTTAAAGAAATGTTGTAGTTGTATTTTCGTGATCTTTGATCGCAAAGCAATCAAGGCTATAATTTAACAGTAATTGTATTAATTCTAGCTCTCATTAATTTATTCAGTTCTAAATATTAGTACCGAAGCTTCCTTGTTGATAATTTTAGTTTAGTCTTCATCATCTATCAACTGTTCGAGTAGGTATGTACCAATATCTTCACGTGTAATATTTTAAAAAAATCATAATTTATGTTCTATTGTTTTGTCTTTATCTCTTCAATGTCGACTTAATATTTTATTGAACTTTGCGAATAGGGTAATATAGCAGAGATCCATGTTCAGCGAATATGAAGGCTGAGGCATCATACCGTTGTTATTTTTGGCAAAAAAATCTTTCTATCTTCCATTTTTTAAGTGAAAAATCACAAAGCACGCTAAAATATATGAAACCGTTTCGACAGTCAACAATAAAATAGGCATCCAATATGGCTGCCAATGTCAAAATACGTCATAGACAAGTATACTACCACAACAAAAAAACGTTCATATGTAGATGTTGTTTTTTTGTAGAAATAATCGCGTAAAAATGAGAAAAACTCTTAAAAACTGTTGAGGTGTGCTATAAAAAATATTTTCCTACCAACCTAAACTTATAGACATTGAGCACATTTTATACATCCGTCTGTGGATCTCATTCACGGATATCTGAATAATTCAACACAACTTAGTCCTGCGGGAAGCATTTTTTTAGGGCGTAAAGTTATTTTCGTAGCTAAAAAGAGAGTCTTGTAATAAATAACGCACATATACTCCCTCGAGAAAATCTATACGACAGGAATAGTGAAACCGGAATCAGTTGCAATATTTTTCAACAGGTATACACTCTTATCGCGTATGTAGGTTTTTGCATCGACCATGATCCGATTTCGCGGCTCAGACCTGATTAGCCACGGCTTATTTAGCTCACCTGCAGTTCGATGGTAGAGTGCCGTTGCATGTTGACACTACTGCTGCATAATTGACCCCATAGTCCGCAGGTGACCTGGCTTCACCATACGCGAAATAAGACCCCGTGGCACGACAGCCTACTGCAAAACTGAGATTGGATTCCTTAAACTCGCGCATCTGCAAATATTTTCATTACATTGATTAATCATGACAATGTTACTAACCTTATAATTATGATTATACGATCTGACGTGAAAAAAATACTAATTAATATTAGATGTCATTAGTACGTACAATCCTAATGACATATTGAACCACCCTTTCGCATAACAACACGTACCGTGACGTCACAATCTCATAATTGAAATTTAATGACAATTGCCGTGGATAATGGATGACCCGTATTCACCTCTGCAATTACATGGATGTTCGTCGATGAGTATATGAAGCGAGATGTGCGCAGATTAACACCGGTTTAATATAAAAAAAAATGATTTCAGCCAATTTCAATACAAAAGTCACCGCCATACGTTCATTATTCAAACGACATTGATTCAGGGTCAGATTGACCCTTATAAGGGTAATTTCCGAAATTAGTGTCACGTGAAAGCGACGTTATCCCAGCCGCCAATCGATTCACACTACGGCGGTGGTACTCGGTGGACAGAGATGGCCGTTTTGTGTCACGTGACGTCACGGTTTAAATTGTGTTTTGACACGGTTGCAATCAATAATATTTGTTTGGACATGGTTTTATTGATTTCAATTGGAGACACTTTGCGGACGTCTTCCTGAGACGCAGCTCGGTTTGAACGGAATTCGGCGGTCCCATAAAGATGTTGTTGTAAATAAATGTACTTATTTATAAATGCGATTGTTTATAATAATGTTATTGAGCGTGTCTGGCAGATGTCCCGGGATCACCTGGGATCGGACGAAGAGCATGTATTTCTAGTCTTGTTTGTGCACAATCTGCGTATACATATATATTTTTCATTGCGAAACTAATTCCCGAATCGGAAGTCTCAAATTCAACATCCTTTTCCGGATGTTGTTACTACAGACTCACATGCATTAATATATTTAACTCTAAAATAATATAATTATAAATAGACGATGCAGAACTTGTAAACGAAGCGTGCCTAAGATTGGGTTTAACAATTCATAATATTAATATTAATATTGTTATAATCAAAGAATTGTTGGCTTCTGCATCTGTAAAAATATAAATATATGGGTTTCTACATCAATTCGAACGCAAGTTCTTAGATTGAAGGATTGAGTTGGCGAGAAACGCTTTTATCTAAATGAGAAACATTTAATGCTGTCATTCCTTGAAGATCGTATATGCTACGTGTATTCTATATGGTTGCCAGTCATGGATCTAAATGTGATGCTACCGAAGAATGCTGAAAATTCCATAGACGCAAACATCAATAATACATATGCACTTTAACTTAAATATTGTAAAATTGTACCGTATTAACACCGTGAATATTTTAAAATTTAGTACTTTGGACACATCTGTGGACCAAAGTATCGCATACTACTACCTACCAGGAAAAAGGTTGGGAAAAAAGAAGTTGACGTTGCTATGAAACGTGCGCAACTGTACCAGGTTAAGTGGTTCTGGATTGTTCTAGTTCAAAAAATAGACACATTTATAGAGAAAAAACAAAGACCAGTAGATCGTCTACGACAAGGCATATCAAGAAGACGATATTTATCAGATAGATTGATTCTTTATTGAGTTTATTGCCTGAATTAGAGATCACAGGGTTTAGGCAAGATTCTTTCTTTCCCGAAATTATCTCTGTAAAACCAACAAGATAATTAGAAAAAAATATCCTCCTACTTACATCATGTCCGTATTCAAACATACACTTCTTCTCTATCTTCATGCTTTTGATGTTGGTTTTAGATAACGTATTGTTCTCTACTACGGTAACGAAACATTAATTTTCATTTTCATTCTAAAACTTGTCTAGTAGTGAAATAATTTACAGACTATGTGTCTGATTTATTCAACTTTGCGGCGCCCTGCAGTATGTAGTTGGTCTCAGTCCTTATGAAGAAGCTGCAGAGGTATAATTAATCTAAAAAATAACTTCAACTTCTTCGAAAGGAGCGAAAGTATCTGGGCACATCGTTCGGAAACTGTCAAGTTCCGCCATGAAGGATCTTGAGTTCTTGGGGATTAAATGTCTTACTTTATTATAATATGTCTTAAATCTTGATTAGTCTGGTGTAGACGAGAATGCAGATACATGCAAACCTTAAATCAAATTACATCTCAAGAAGATCAACGCAAAAATAGCGAGAAGCTGGCAATGTCACGAATGACCCATCGGTGTTGTCAATTTTCTCTGACACCTTGTTGTTAACATACATTGAAAATATATTGAAGCGTAAAGGAAAAGCAAGATCAGTTTGCTGGCTCTCTGACATGTGCAGATCAATTTATCAGTGAGCTTATACGATGGAAAATCTGAGAATCATTAACCCGAGTATGTTTTTAGAAGGATCATGCTTCTAAAACTATTTTCTATACTACGCCTCAAAAATGGAGGACTAATCCATACAATAGGTGAATGGCCCACAGCTTGCGATTTATTGAGTTGTTTGACCCGATTGACACGTCATGGATCAAGGCGAAGAAAGGCGTAAATCCTACCACTGCCTTTCCGAATCTATATCGAGACACCCCAGAGTTAAGAGATTAGTTTTAAGACTCGTAACCATGAAAGAAGGCGACAGCGTTTCGGGACAGGAAGCAGGGCACTTTATTACTGTGTTGCAATCTCCTATGAAATCAATATCCTGTACTCTTTTTGCTTTGCTCTTTCATCTTTAAGCTTGTTATCGGGACGGGATGTTTAAATATTTTTTTTTAAATTGTGAACAATGTTGGAGTAATGTTTTCAGGCCCCCTCAATGATCGGGCATCTGATGCTCTAGCATCAATGCATCCTTACAAATCCGCCACAGTGCTCCTAATGTCTCCTAATTTTGTCAATCCGAAGCATCTGTGACTAGATAGTAATGATATGGTCGAAAATTATGCTGGGAGCCAACCTATCCGCAGATATCAGCAATTTTATTGTAGTGAAGTCTTTAAAATTCTCCGGATAAAAACTTAAATCAACTTAACTTTAATTTTATATTAAATTATTTAAGATTAAGATTATAGTAGATATACCCGTGAGAAAATGATATCAGAATTGGATAATATTGAAAACGCCAAAGATATTGAACGCAAAGTATTAGAGAAAATTAAAAATGTATCGTTATTCTAATGAAAAATACTATAATTGGAATTAAAGTATATTTAAATTCGCTGTATTGTGCCATAGTAATATTATCTTTTTTAGAATCACAAATTTGGTACTTGTTACATTGCAAAGTCATAACATAGCAAAAAATTAAATTTGATTATCATGATTTATTTCTTATTGTATAAAGCATTATTATGAGAAACATTTTGCTGATTATACAGAATGGAAATAAGAGGCTCGTAATAAATTTGATATACCTTCCATTTATATCTAGATTCAAATAAACTTATTTCTCCGAATTAAATTGTATATATGCGTATAAATTAAGATAATTTTATGATTAATAAAGTTTCATGTTACCGACCGAGTTTATTGTTAAACAAATAATAAATGTTACTTTGTAATGTGATCATCCCAAGATGCCATTCAACGAACAATGGTTGTTTTATTATATAAACGACGCCACTATCTCTCTCTCGTCTAGACGTGAAAAATGTCAGAGCAGCTCATACGTTTTTCCTTAAATTAATCAGAATTTTCATTGTTGCCGTTGTGCTCTATAGACGAAACCTAATCCCGATCACAATGAACCCTGCGCCCTTGACCCAATTAACCTTTCCAACGAACATTTCGAACGATCAGAATTGCTCTGCTGAACCATATGATCGAAAGCCATATATTTATATTATCCGCACGAGGTCGAGCTGTGACAATTTCGTGTCAACGTCTCAGCCGCCTGTGCCAAACTTGTGATGAAAGTTCTGACCGAACACGGTTTCGTTCAAAATCGAACTAGATACCGAGCCATCTGAACCTGTTGCTCCTGAGATGAACTACTGGAGCAAGATCCACTGCGCAACTTCCGCTCCCCAGGTGGCCTCGTTCGTCTCCAACTTTGAGTTTTGGACTGGAGCCATCCTCATTATACTCGCGTGCGAGCTGGACATTGTCTACTTCCACGTGTTTCGCTACATTGTCGACATGTGATCGTCTGCCGCGCAATCAACAGGTTCCATCCAGCGTTTCAGTGGTGGTGATGAATTTATGTGTAGTGCTGTTGGATGCAATCAACGGGTGTTGTGAACAGTGATTCTTTTGATCTTTTATTGAATTTGTATGACGTCAAAGACTCAATAAAATCGCAAAGGCATAAACGTTGATTCCAGACGGCATCCGGTGATTTTCCGTAACAATCAAATGACGATGGTAATATTTTCTTAGCCATTTTCATTTAATTAATAAGCTAACTAACACTAAAAATCAATGACAAATTATCTTTACGACAAAAACATAAGTAGAAATCCGCTTTATCGGAAAACTAGGACAATTTTTCGGTCATGACACCAACTATATATCATATGTAATTTTTCACTAGTGAAATTGGTAATTTTTTATTAATTTATGTTCAACCTAAAACATTTTTAGGCAAAAGATTAGTAACCTAAAGTAAAATCCCATAAAGTTATGTTTTTTCTCTTTTTTTGTATAACAATTCCAAAAACTAGTAGGATTGCTGTATATATATTTATAGTAGTTTATAGGTTATTATAAAATAAAAGCATACGGTCAAACCTTCTATAGCGCCGAGATAAGGACCACGCTATAGAAACCCGCTCTATAAAATACATTAAACTTTTTCCGTTCCTATATTTTAACTGAATTTTTAAAGACCGAAATATATAATTTGGCCTTGAAAATTTAACATTTTGTGAAAACCAGGGATTTAAGCCGTTATTTTTTTGGATTTCGTTCTATCGTTCTTTCTTTTATCGTATTTCGTTCACTCAATTGTTTTCGGAACTGAACCGAAGAGAAATAATATATCGAGAAAGTTTATATCGATTTATTATATTTTTTAATACAAATACAAACGTTAAAAAAAATCACTGGTAGGTAAACTGAAAAAAAACTGTTATTTTTTCGGAATCGAAATTAAATTAAAATCGAAAAATAACAGTTCAAAATCTTGTTTTAAATGTAGTCAACTGTACTATAGCGCTCCCTTGTATAGAGATTTCTTTTAGATCGTCGTTTTCTAGAAAACGTTAAATATTCAAGGTCAAATTACATATTTCATAAATATTTATTGCATTGTCGCGCGAAATAAAGGTCAACGTCCTTTGATTAAATTTATAAAATACAATTAAAAAACCTAACCCTAAATTTTGTATGGTGACTAGTCTTCTATAGAGCAGGTTTATATAGCTTGGTCTCTATCTCGGCGCTATTGGAAGTATTTATTGTAATCTTAATTCAGAGAGACATAGAAATTGTTTATCTCTTAAATATTCATATTTTTTTTTTGTCACTCTTTGATTTTTTTCATATGTTACATATATTTTAATACAAGAAATTTTATTGAATAATTCCCTGTCAAATATATTTAAGGCCCACTGGATAATAGCTTACCTCAATTTTGGCGCACAAACGATTTTCTCGTAATAGAATCCATTCAAATACTTTCATTTCCACGAAACATTTGTCCCAGTTATTGAAACAATCAATACACTTTTGATAAAAATGCATGAATAGCATTAATATTTTTGGTTTTTTATAAATTTAAAATAATATAAATAAACGTAAAATAAAAAAAATGTTTGTCCTTATAATAAAAGGACGTATGATCGCCGTGTATGTATTAATTTATTTTACATATATAGATTCGATAAAGATTTTTAAAGTCGCGGAGGTGGTCGGTTGTAAATTCCCATTCACCCCCTGGCATCATAAAGAATTCATAGAATTCGCTAGGAGGTTAATCTATCCGTTTATTATCTTAGTTCAGTCGCCGTTGACTTATTCGGTGGTAAATTTATTCGTTTGAGATTTTTTGACTTAAATATTGCCGATTAAATAATATTTTTTTAATCAAATCCCGTATAAAAATCAGTATTATCTATATATTTTAGTTATAATCGATTATAATAGTCGAGCCCACAATGTCATTATTTGGATAGGCGACTAGACCGAATGACATTGAGTCTCCATGGATGGGTAACGAAGATCATGTCCACATTTAACAAATAAAAAAACCTTATCAGCGTAATTCTGGTCGTAAACTATATTTAATTTTATTATTCTGGTATTATTATCAGCGCTGAATGTTCAGAACAGCAGTTATCGTATAAGAAAGATTTCTGGAAATTATTTTCCGCGGTGAAGTCATTAGGACAAAAAACTAGATGAGTACGCACATTAAAAATTATATCACGAGAGGAATATTAAAAAAAATGGATGATCATTCTCAAACTTGAACATATTGAATTAATTATAATCTAATAATTTGTCATAAAAATGTGCAGAAAAAAATTGCAGTAGCTTACAGGAGATTGTCAGGTTAAATGGGTGACCTTCTGAAATGCATTCTATCTAATATTAGCAACAGGAACTAAGATGCGAACGTAATCGTTTGCAGATACATTAACAATCATTATTCTATCAATAACGTTAAATTTAAATACTGTTCCTGTACAGAATGATTATCATATTAAATATGCGTTTAACTGACCTGATTTTGAATTATTTAGCATTCCATATCTTATTTCCAGCGTCCATTGTGTACTGGAAAAATCTGGGTCATCTGTAATTTTGTCCAGCTGTTCCATCTGCTTGTTTGTCTAATTGCTCATTAGCTCGTTGGGTGAAGAGGCTTTTCGCGCCAACTCAGTCCGTTTAATGAAGCATGGCGATGGACCTCGATCCACAAAAAAAGCAATGATAATTTCGCAAAGAGTGCTATATCCGACACGAATATAAATATTTGATTCTACGTTGGTTTCTTGGAATCGTAAAACGCGGAAGGACCGAATAAAAAATCCAAACTGGTCTCGTCTTTTGCCAAAAATTATATAACGCAGCGAATGCATTATAGAGATCGTCATTTGGCTTTACGTTTAACTCTTTTTCCACGACTAACCGGTGCGATTATAAAGTTCCGGGACGTATCTGTTTTGTTTTTGCGTTGATTGCACACTGCATCTGGTGTTGTAATCAGAGTAATCTTGCAGATGGCACGTACACATGTTTCAGCATCGTATTTTTTCCATAAAAATATACAAACATATTGTATTGTATTCTAATTATCAACACATATACGCAGTTAGATCATTATATTATGGGGACCCGAAAGGAATCGCGTATTTTATGTGAAGAAAGCATGTCTGTATTTTATGGCTTAGAACTATTGTTTAGTATTATTTATGAGTAATACGATTTATATTATTGTTAAGGGTAAAATGTCGAAACCAGAAATTGACGAAGGACACGTCAGATATTGTATGCTACTTTCTTTCGACTAGGGTTTGAAAGCCAGCAAAGCCACTGAAGAACCTAGCTGTACTATTTTTATCGAATAACTCTTTTAATATATAAATCCTACATGCCACAAATTTATCTAAAAAGTCTAAAGAATAAATATTATAAATAATCATTGTTCATTATTGTTCTCAATTGCGAAAAAATAGATAAAAACAACGCTGTCGTCACGAGCGCGATGTTTTTTCTCGCTCGCATTTGATACGATATGCCGAGTGCGAGTGAAACGTGCGATTGACACGTGCGGCCAGAGCTCAGTCTGCGGCGTTTCATCGCCGAGACTTTAAAAAATCCAAAAAATATCGACCAAATTATGAGGCTTATCATGAAGAACTGTTTTTATTAATGGAATATTCCATTTATTTTAAAAATCGATGAAGAATTCATCAATATCTTGACTTGTAATGCTCGGGGTCACTGAGAGACCCCCCTTCGGACGACGCGGATGTTTTGGAGTCGCCGTGACAGATGGGTTAAATGAATTTATGGTGAAGTATTGACAGCACGAAATAGAAATCTGAATCTGGACGACCTTCTAAATTTGACGATGACATATTAAGATCTCTGGTCGAGTCGGATCCTCGATTAACCATTGAGGAATTATCGCAGATACTCAAATCTCCAAGGTTCTCTTTACATTCACATTTGCAACGGATCGGTAAAACAAATAGAATGGGAATTTGAACACCGCACGTACTCTCCGAAGATAACAAAAAGAGAGGGGAGAAACACATGCAATTCTTTGTTGTCGATACAAAGGATTCGACCCTTTTTACACCAAATTGTAACTGGAGTTGAGAAATTTATCGTTTACGATAATATAAGTCGAAAAAGGCAATGGCTTTCTCCTAATCAAATTCTTGTTCTGATTCCTAAGCCCGGTAACACTCCAAAAAGTTCTTTTTGTGCGTTTGGTGGGATGTAAGAGGAATAATTCATTACGAATTATTAAAACCGGGTGAAACTATTACTGCAGATATTTACTGTCTACAATTGGAAAATATAATCAAACCTCCAATTTTATTTAACAGAAAGAGAATAATTCTTCACCACGATAATGGAGCACTCATAAAGCAAGAATTACCCAAGATATTTATCATTCTCTTCAGGTCCATGGAGCACACGAATGAACGAGCATTTCTATTAAAAACCGGAGAGTTTTTTTTCAAAAAAGGAAATGAAAAACTATAAGGAAGATGAGAGCAGTGCTTAATAACGATGAAAATTACGTTTTATAATAATATATAACAGAAATATGACTAATACAAGTACATAGTATTTATCTTTTTTTTTATTAAGTATGTAAGTAAGATATGTTTTATTTATGGACATATAAAAAAAATTCTAGACTAATACACGGTATAGTTTTTACTTCCGAGTGCCTTGGGGCATGATAGATGGGACATTGTTACACATGGAAAATTGCAATTTTCCAACCTGTTTTATCGCTCAGCATACAAGTCAAACCTTGATCTATAGGTTTGATGAACGAGGCCAAACTTATAATTGAAGGCAACGTGCATAGATACAATTTAATGGCACTTTAACGAAAACAGTTATTTACCATTTTTTTTTCTCCATATGAATAAATCCATTCGATGTATTTAATTGATGTTAAATGAAAATTTATGATCCTGAAGCAAATGTTGGCAATCGGTTGTTATGATGTATTAGTTGCAGATGTGAGTGTGATCTATTTCTGTCATTATTTGTTTGGTGACACGTCTGGAGTGTGGACGTTACCAACCGGGACCAGCATCATCGTCAGTGATAATCATATGTGATAAAACAATTATTTAAAGAATAGTGAAATTAAAAAAAAAATATCCCTGCTTGAAAAAAAGCGACATTGTGCCACTTTGTGTTCCAAAATACAATTTGCATAAATCTTCTGATAAGCGTGCAAACATGTGAAAATTTGCAATAATCTGCTTTTTTTTGTGCTCAGTTGAAATTTAAATATACATCATATTTAACCTTTGACGATATATTACATTTAAATTTCATATAAACAATTTTAATAAAATACTTTCTCGCGATAATTCGAGATTGTGCTCGTTTGCTGGTGTTGTGGTAGATGTTTTCCCAAAATAAATTTTGGCTCGAATTATGAAATTATAAACATGTGCTCATTATCAAGATGATCTGAACTAATTTTGTGATAATCGTTTTATAAAACAAAATGGAGATTCCTCGCATTGAAGGTCCGTTGTTCAGTTCGCTGTCTGATGCTTCAGGATTGCATCTGAAGTCAAGGGTAAGTGTAGCCTATGCATATTGTTGTGAACTCTGATCATACTTTTTTATGATAAATCATTAATATTACATCTAAAAAATTGTTTACTCAGCATTAATGTATGCATAGTTGAGAAAATAATATATTTTTAATGTTTGAATTATACATTGAGTTTATATATGGTGGATTTTTGTTCGAATCCAATGTTTCTAATCTTAAATAGTATTCGTAATGCATGCTCATGTATTATGGCATTTGTATGTTATCAGCGTACGTAAATTTTGGAACAAATTAAGATTTAAACTGCTCTAATAACAATTTGAGCTGTCTCCTCGACACGTGGCTGCTCATTTTGATTTTTTTTTAGATCAAATATGGTTATCCCGCATCCATGTTCAACAGACTGTTTGGCTTCGTGGTTGATATGACCTTTTTGTACGCTATATATCCCGAAATAGAAACAGACCTGTCCTCATTCACTCATTTGTTGTCTTTGGAACTGTTCCAACTTGTCACTGAGCATTCGTTGGTCAATAGCGTCTTGTTCCGCCAGTGTCGGTGCTAACACTCCGGTCGTCAAGGGGTTATGTTTGCGGATTATTCTAGTGACAAATTGCGATTTAACGACCACTGTAAAACAATCATAAGTACGTGATTTATGTATTTGATTTAATACTGCGAATATTATTGCAAATGGCCGTATCATTCTCGATCACAATACCTCAAACGATTCAATATTATCATCATTTCCCAGGCTATTAATTGCAAACGGATGTCTTGCGCCATGAAGAATAAACAATTGCGAAACTTTGCATGTTTTTGCAATAAAAGCGTTTCATGACACCGAGGTTATCATCTATTTAAAAACATGAAACAATAATTTTAGGGTTATATTATAGCGAAACACAATGATAATGATGCAGTGCCAAATTATCAACAGCCGTTAAACATGGAATCCGGAAACTCCAAGTTATCTATTAATATTAAAAATAAAATTATAGCATATTATTACTTAATATCTACATATTTAAAAAAAAAACTAACCGTCTATATAATACATTCAAAATGGCCGCTAAATGACAAATGAATATTACTTATTTTATTTTATAAACGTCAATATGCCAAACAAATAAATTGAAAATGAATGAAAAAATTGCCGCATTTTTTGTCGTTTCGCTCGATGGTTTATGAAAAAATTCTATTCATTCAAAGGAAATATAATTTATAGCAATATCGATTTATTTTTTCTATGGTTATATGGAAATTGAAGTTATTTGTAATGACTGAGCGGTCTGTGTACGTTCGTCTCGACCACTCCTGCTTTAGTATCGCGTTCTGAATTTATGCCAGGGGCGTCCATATGGTCATTTGGTGCGGCGCACACAGGCGCCGGAAGATTATATGCGCTGAGAGGCGTCAATTAGGGAAAAACATGAAAAATTTTAATTCATTAAACTTTCTTAAAATCAATTAAAATCCTTTTTCAACTTTCTGCACACGGGCTATGGATATTATCGGGGCGCTACTGGATTAAGCTAAAACATATCGGAATTGCCTCGGAAAATTTTTAAACAAAACGAGTTCAACCAGCTTTTTGTAGAAAGTCCCAAGGTAGCACGTTCTGCAGATTTAACATGTCGTTATAGCAACGAAAATGAAAGGTTACTGCACCCTGTGGCCGCTTGTTGAGAATTATGGCACACATTAGCACACAGCAGTAAACGAATGCATTCGCCAGAAGTAGAGTGCAATCGCTTATAAATTCTCAACACGTGCAGCCATGGCTTGGATTCTGCTGTACATGCAGATATCGCTTATGAACAAGTTTTTTTTATTCATCAGTTCAACTTTGCCCAACGAGACGTTTTGAGCATATTTTTTGCTTCTTTGAATATTAGCTTAGATCCGACAAGGTCAAAACACTGGATGTAAACATATAATGTTTATTTAAAAAAAGGAACTCGTTTCTTGAAATACTAATGCGTAGATAATCATTTATTTATTATATTTATTTATCTGATATACTGAAAGCCCAGGGCTTACAGCTGATGACAATTAAATGATCATCATTAAGCTATTAAATACTTATATAAAAGTCATAATTGCGTAATAGTTCTTAATTTTTCCGCATTACCATTAATGGCGCCACTGATCGACAATTTTAACGTATAAACATAAAATATAAGCTCGTGAATTTTCGTCTTATAATTATTCAGTTTAGCTTCAAAACACGTTCAATATTCATCGTCATCATTAAATTCCCATCTCCCAAACAATTTGCATGCGTCAGCAATCATGTCCACACTGCTGAACGCACCCTTCGAATCCCTTTAATGTATCTAGTCACTTTTTTATATAATTTATTGGCGCCAACACGTGATTGTCACCAATTGTCGCCAGGAAAACACGTGGTAATTAATCATTTGACATTTGTTAATAGCACCTACGTATGGGGGTCAAGGGCTACCGCGGTCCGAAGCTAAGGTGCCTTACATTCAAGAAAAATGTCCGACATTGTCCATATAATTTAAATATTTTTTTTAACAAATAATCAAATATTAATTATCACATCATAATAATTGTTTCTCTCATATTTATATACAATTAAAACTATAATGATTGTATAAATCTTTATTAAGATCCAACGTGTTACATGGTTTAAGATCAGATTGTTTATATTTAGATATCGTTGTATGTATTGAATTCACAATTTAAAATACTGTATATCATATATGGAGGTAAAAGTTCAATTGACGGCGTGATGTTCACGATGTAATAATGTTATTTAATGCCCGTCCTCAATCGATGATGTCTCTGGAATCATAATTTAAAAATTAAATATTACACAACATGGTTTATGCAACATTTTTATACCAAACATGAAATTATATCATTCATTTTACATATTATCAATGTATTAAAACATTTTTTAATAAATATAATGTAATACTTTTCATTTCATCACTCTAACTTGATTTATTTCAAATTTTTCAGGTCACCGAGCTGTTCGGTCATATGAAAGAGTTGGCTCCGCATAGCGGAAGCATGCAATCCCTGAGTAAAAATGCTAACAGCGGCTCCGAATCGTCCATTCCCGGAAAAACTGCAAGCAATGGCAAGACTTCTATATCGTCTTCCGCACTACCGGGCATATCAATCCAGCGTTCCACTTCCGTCGCAACAAATAAAGGCTTCCAGTTGAACGCAATTGATCCAGCGACGTTTTCCAGCGATGGTACTGCGACAAGTAATAAAAACGGATCTTCCAACAACATGGCTACCTCTAGAAGTTATACAACTGGATTAAATAAGTAATTCATTATTTCAAATAAAATATAGATATTTCGGATATGTGAATTCTTAAAAAAATATGAATATATTTCAGGTCGGGATCGTCTTTATCAAGTGACGGAGCAACGGGAGCTCCAGCTCCATTATCACGTAGTTTAAGTAATGCAGCAAACTTAACATCGCTCTGTGTAGACATATCTCCGAGTAACTCTCACTTTTTTGAGGTATATTGTCGCTTAAAAACCATATTCATTATTAAGATCATTTATAAAACATTTTATTAATATGATTATTATATTGAATAGGTGCTTTACGTTGGAAAGATTAAGGTATCTCATAAAAAGGTTCCTGAATCATTGATCGATGATGCATTAGGGAAGTTTCGGCAGTATGAAGTGGATAAAGCAAAATCTGCACAAATGAGGAGAAATAGTTTATTATCTAGTCAAGCAGTATGTTTCATATATTATTTTAGATAACTAGAAAAACTAAATTTGATTTAATTACTAAAATACAATATGTTTTATAGGATTCTATATCTAGTGAACGTGACTCTCTAGAAAGCCTGACGGTGCAACCGTCGTCTAAGAAGGTAGAATTTGCACCATTACCGGTATCGTATAAAAAAACTTCTAACAATGGGGCCAAGGAAGAAAATTTATATAAAAGTCAAGATGGGCTTATGTCACCCTCGTTAACGCCTTTAGAAACAAATAAACATTTTTTCTCAGACGAAGAAGATGATCCGAACGATGTGGAGAAAGAATTTGATGAGCTATCAGCCGTACGGGTCCAAAAACCGGAGAGCGACAAGGACATATCTCCTAAACAAATTATTTTTAATAAAAAATCATTCCCAGTTGCCTTAGAACCGAATGTACTTATTTTGAATTTTCCACAAAATGAAGTATCACATAATTTATCAACTCTGAACGAGGATGAATCTGAATCGTCGTCGACAAATAATGATGACGACAAATCCCTGGTGGATAAATCAGAAAATAAACCTCTTAATAGCTTTAATGATAATAAAGTAATTGATATTAGTGATAATCTATGTATAAATGATAAAGAAAACGAGATAATCAGCAACAGCGTTTCTCTGTTGGGAAAAAATAACAACATAATGAATTCTAATGGAAGTTTAATGAAGAATACCATTCAACCATTGAATCTGGATAATAAAAGTGACAGTGCTTCGTCGTTATCCGAATCGAGAGATTTATTTGAGAAAGACGTTTTCGACGAACAATTAATGAATGGATTGAAAAATAAAACCATGCCGGAAAATAAATCGTTTACCAGAGATAGATCGGCATCGATCGGTACGTTGAATTTGAACAAGACGCCGATAGCACATTTGATCGGTGATCAGAATAGAACAATGCTATTTCAGGTCGGGAGATCTGATCTCAGGTTGATAAGTCCCGATCGTAAACAAGTATTGCTGCACAAACATTTGAGAGACGTATCGAGCTGCGTGAAGGGTATCTTGAATAAAGAACACTTTGGATTCATATGCCGTGAGCCCGACGTGGAATGTTTTGTTGGTTACGTGTTCAAATGTCAATCGACTGGTGTATCTTCTGATGTTGTTGGAGGTAAAATAGTTTGAATCGAATCAAATTTAAATTATTATTCGTTATATTAAATACGGGTTTTATTTGTAGCTATAACGCAAGCGTTTGTAGCTCATTCCGATTTAGTTAAACAGGGAAAAGAAAGATCACCGCTGATGTCATGCGAGCATTGTCCGATGATTTGGTATCATAAATTGTGTCAAGATTTAGAAGGTAATATTTAAATTATAATCGTATTACGAGTATCCAATGTTGGTCGAATTATAACTTTTTATCGTAGGTTTGAATGAAAAACGTATTCACACCGCTATATTGCGGAGAATTGATCAATTGGTGGATGAGGAGCAGGTTCAAATTATGACAAAATACCAAGGAGGAACAGAAGATCTATATGAGGTTATTATATTATATACATATACGTAATAGTTTCTTGAATTACCGTTATTTTACGGTAGTGGTTTTTTTTAAAGGTCGGTGAACATAATGCATTCTTGATGATGTTGTTAAGAGCTCATTGTGAAGCTAAACAACAACGACACGTTCACGATACAGCCGAAAATAGGTTTGTAAAATCATTTATTACACAATTGTATTATTTGAATATGTATAAACGACATATAATGTAATATTATATTCAGATCCGAGTTTCTCAACCAATATTTGGGTGGCAGTACAATATTTATGAAGGCAAAACGATCGCTTTCAAGCTCTTTCGATCATTTGTTGAAGCGAAAAGCATCAAAAGATGAATTTACCTTCAAAAAAGTATTTTTTTAATTATATAATTTATTTATGTTAACGCAAATGAATACATTTATAAAGAATATATATTTTATTAATAGGATCCGTCTCCAATTAGTCATTCATTGACGCCGACCAGAGATTCAAGTCTCGATTTACATCTCGACGTTAACGGTAAAAATGGAAAAGCAAATACAGACAATCACGACGTATCTTTAAATTTGAACGGAAAAGAACTTCACGAAACATCGCCATCACAACTGAAATCCCCCATGATGGATATGTAAGTATTTGAATTAATTCTATGAAAAATTTAAAATAATGTGCTTTGTAAAATTATTTTGTCATGTTTATATGTTAAATCATTTCAATGTTATCCTTTGTTTCAGATTTATGAAACTTGGCAATAGTCCAACGGCTAAAAGTCTTTCTACAAACGAGCAAAATTCCAAGAAGTCTAGCGATAATATGGACAATGACGACTCTTCCGCTGATCGCCTAAACAATCAAGGCTCGTGGCGACAGGCAATATTTAACAGAGTCATTCAAGCTGGAACATTAGCCGAAGAACTCGAATCAACAAGAGATAGCACTGATAGCAATGATGGTGAATATTATTTTAATGTAAACACAATCAATGAACGTTTATAATTCTAAAAATATTTTGTTAGTGACGGCTGGTGAGCTCTTACGTAGACCATCATCGTATTCAAATTTAAATCAAGCACAGTTTACTAATAGAAAAAGAAGCAAAGAAGAAATAAGAGAACTGTGGAAAAAGGGTATCAATCAAGCAATTTTATTGATACGCATGGAGAAAGAAAACGCCAGACTCAGAGGTATAATTAAATTTGTTTTAATATTATAACGATATTATAATGATATAACGATACATAATTCAAATCTATAATGATAGCTCGTCAAGAAGTTTCTGCTGTAAAGCGGATTAAACTTGAATACGGAGATATAGGAGGTTGCGGCAACGAAAATTCTAAAGTTTGGGATATGCTAACGGCTCCCCGAGATTCGAGAATATCCACCAGAGTTGACTCTCAGATGTTATTACAAGCAATTCGACAGGGTTATTATAAATAAATGACGTTAAATATATATTTATTTTCGACGATATGATAACGAGTATGATTTTTAGGAGTACCTCGCGCTAAACGAGGAGAAGTATGGTACTTTTTAGCGGAACAATTTTGTCTCCGTCAACCTCCGCCGGATATTAAAAATTTTCCGAATTATAATGTACCTTATGAATCTCTATTGAAGCAGCTTACATCACATCAACATGCAATTCTCATTGATTTAGGTGGTTACTTAATTTTATTTCAAATGTAATGGAATAAAAGTTATTTATAAATAATGCCTATATTTTTTAATAGGTCGCACATTTCCGAATCATACATATTTTGCATCTCCGCTGGGCCCGGGACAGTTGGCTCTATTTAATCTTTTGAAAGCATATTCGTTGTTAGACCCGGAAGTTGGATACTGTCAAGGTTTGAGCTTTGTAGCGGGAGTTCTCTTATTACATGTAAATACCTCATATTTAAATATGTTTAATTAATTTGAACGATAATTAAGAATGAATAAATTAATAATTATTTTTTTAGCTCGAAGAAGCGGAGGCATTTATAATGTTACGGCATTTAATGTTCAGACGAGGTCTACGAAAGCAGTATTTGCCTGATATGACAGCTCTACAAATTCAAGTGATTATTTAATCAACTAGAATGTAATGAAGGATGTAATATTTCTAAATTTTATTATGTGATATTTCAGTTATATCAATTGTCGAGATTATTGAAAGATCATATACCGGAATTGTATGAAAGATTTGATCAATATGACGTGTCGCCCACATTATACGCAGCTCCGTGGATTTTAACAATCTTTACATCTCAATTTCCGCTCGGATTTGTCACAAGAGTATTCGGTAAATATCCACTTATTAATTATATGTTATTTAAATTTTATTATCATCATCATCGTGATTAGCCAACAACAAAACACTCACTCACTGAGCGTATGGGCCTAACCAGACTCTCAAATGGTAGTTGAGGCTAAAGGAATCTAAATCTCACACGTGACGAGAGGTACCCTTTTGTATCCATAACGCACAATGACCCAAGCCGGCTTTC
Source organism: Philopotamus ludificatus (assembly GCA_022495035.1). Classification (NCBI taxonomy): domain Eukaryota; kingdom Metazoa; phylum Arthropoda; class Insecta; order Trichoptera; family Philopotamidae; genus Philopotamus; species Philopotamus ludificatus. The sequence goes on along the minus strand of JAGXCT010037123.1, from coordinate 294,587 downwards.
TGTAAAGAGTTTTTTCTCTTGGCCATTGCTGGCATTGGATGTGTATCATTTACCACTGTAGGTATCGGATTAAGCAAGGCAAGGAGGAAGGGGCTTGCTTCGGTATTTGTTCTCATCTTTTCTAAGCATTATCCGCTTCTAACAAGTCGCAAGTGACTTGTATTAACCTTGTCGCAAAAATAGCAATCCTTTCATCATGGAAAGAGAGGGTCCAGGGAAAAATTCCAGGAAATGATTTGTGACTCACTTGACCATGGCGAGTCTCTACTCTCGCCGGTGATAGAGATGCAAACACATTTTAGAGAACACACATTGACACATTTTATATAATAGCAACATTTTTATGGACATCTACAGCTGAACAATGAATTACATACTTGACACATACGACTCTGAAATTCTCTCCGCTATTACAATCTCTGGAGGTGGCAGCATGCATAATTGACTTATACCTAGAGTATCTGCGAAGAGAGGTTCCTCTGGTGATTGCGATGGTGGCTGGGACTAGGTGTCCAGGGGACAGCTCGGGGGTCCGCAGTCAGCGTTAGCAGCTTGTCCTGTTGATGATTAGTCAATGCGGTTTGGTCTATTCGATGCGGTTTGGTTGATATATTCAGAGTTATCATGGCGTATCTGTGTTTAGCGTAAGATACCACATCTTAAGACGGAGCGAAATGCGGAATCGTCTGAACCTTTTGACTGCCAGGGGCAGAGAGAGAGGGACGCCATTGCATCGTGGTGCTGATGATCATCGATGTTGCTATTTGATTCCGCTAGGGCAATATATTTCATTCATTATTACAGGACATATTAAAATTAAAATTCAGGAAATTATTTCGCACATATTTTTTTCAGGGGTACATTATTTTAGTTTAGGCTTTTAGTCGACTCCATGTGTTTTGTTTTTAATTGTAGTTATATTTTTAATTTATTATAATTTCAGATCTTTTATATTTGGAATCGTCGGAGGTCATCTTTAGAGTGGCGATTGCCTTATTGGATATTCATAAAGATGGTATTATGGTATGCGACTCGTTTGAAGAAATCATGGAATATGTAAAGCACAAGATGCCTAATATCGATAAACCAATGCTCGATAAAGTTATTAAAAAGGTAAAGATTAGAGTTATTTAATTATCGTCAAGAAATTTTAATAAAACATAATACTTTTAGACGTTCACATTGGATTTCGCTCGACAATTGAATGAATATCACGTGGAATACAACGTTTTACAAGAAGAAATGGCAGCAATTGCGCCAAAAATGGACGAACTTAATAAATTGCAAAAGCAAAATAAAAAATTGACAGAACAAAATCGTCAAAACATGGAACAGATCGAGGTATGTATTTATTTAATATAATATATACGGATATATTTTCTTATATGTAATTGATTTTATTATGTTAAATAGATTAATGCTTCGAAGTTGTCTGAGTATCAAGTGAAGCAGAGTCGGTTAGAAAATCAAATCAAGTCATTAGAACAGACTGTCGCTAATTTGGCTCGCTTCATTGGAACAACCCACGATAAAAAGAAAGATAATGAATTACCAAACGATATTAAAAAGATTTGTCAATACGTGCAACAAAATGATAGAAAAACTTTGGGTGTATTAGGACAAAAATTAGGCCAGAGCTTCACGAGTAAATTTTCATCGACAGATTTCACAAATACAAACGGTTCCATAAGCTCGTTCTCTGAAGAGTCTAGCTCCGATCCGGATGACAAAAATGCCGCAGACAAAAATATTAAAAAAACTGGTATATTAAAAACAGGCTTGAGTACACCTAATTTATTCGGAAAAGAAAAAGCCGTACAACAGCCGAAAGTTGTCGATCCCGTCGCTGATCAATTGGCGTTGGAGAAAAAGCGGCAATATCTCTCAATGAAAAAATCGTATTCATGTAACGCTGGATTGATGGCAAATCCGAATAAAACAGATCAAACACCAGTGACTAAACAAGACGTTGCCGTAAATCCGATTAGCAAACTTACGACGACGCTAAAGGGATACCCATTGCGTGTATTAGATGAAAAAATGGAATACGATCACGTCGAAAAATTAAACGCGGATAAAATCGTCGATAAGCCAAAGAGTAATATCATAATTCCGACTCAAATCATCGGCAATACCATACCGAATAATTTGGGAGACGCAAAGAAAGGATCCAAATTTTTCGCAAATTCCCACGAACAAATCAGACAAGAGAAACTGCACGCGGAACAATTGAAACGCGACTTTGATGAAAATCTACGAAAGTTGGACGCTAGACTTTCACCTCATAGCCCAGTTCCAGACGCGGAAAAAACAAACGTTATGAAGAGTCCCACGAGTCCGCCGTCTATGGGTTTGCATTACTCATCGGCCGATGTGAAATTGAATTTGAATAATAAGAGCCCGAACAGTGACAGCGGATTGGGCACGCCCATATCTCCACCGAACGATAAGTCTATGATTAATAGCGGTTTTGGTGCAGCGGAAAACATTGATGTCAATCATCCGTTGGTCGGATGCGATCTGGATATTAAATTCGAGGTGCAGGCGACAAAGCTCAAATCTATACGTCCGATGAAGATTGGATTGAATAGCAGAACGTCGAGCATCGACAGCGGTGATTCGAGGAATTAAATTTTATCAGCCGAATATGTGGCCGAGTAGATATATTAACTTATGAATTGATCGCTTCAATTGTGACGCAATGTCGTAGGTAGAGTTAACGCTGCAACCAAATTTTTAACAATTTACAAGTGCATGATTGCACAATAAATATTAATATTTTATATTGCTCAATATAGAATTATATGATATTGATTTTTATTTTGGATGTTACGTTGATATCTAACCAAATGATCACATTCGACTTATTTTGCCGATCTTTATTTAATATTCTATTTAATTAAATATATATATCGAATTATTATGATTGATTGTGATAACATTTTCTGAATTACAGCGTAAATGATTTGAATAAAAATATATTTGCCATAAGCAATGTGATCATAGATTATAAGGATGAAATTATAATTTATTTTCTGCGTTCGTTGAAACTATTGCAAACAATTTTGGTTCGTATATTTTATTCTAGAGTGGATGAACAACTTATGTTCCATATAGATTCCATTGATCTCATAAAATTTTTAAATACATTTCATTTAATCAAATTATAAAAAAAAATATATATATATATTTAAAAATAACCAATTTATGCCTTCAATAGAGATTTATTGTCGTTAATGTTCAAAAAAAAAATTGTAATATTATTTAGTATAGAGCGTAATTACGATAAATTGATATTTTTTTACGCTGTGTATTAAAATCTGATGATAAGATCTTTTCGAATGAATATTTTTAATTAACAAATTAGTAAACTATTGATTAGCACTCATAGTATTTATATAAGTAAGTTACACGCTGATATTGGATCTGCTTAAGCTTAATAATGAAAATTTTATATTAGAATGTGAAAGTAAATAGTTTAATCAGTGTTTCGTCAGTGTGTGGTGGTGCTTAATTGTATTAGTTAAATCAGCATTTTGATTAAAACATATTTTTAATTAGATCAGAGAGCTGGTGTTAGCGTAACCGATATTGTAATAGAGATTCTAAATCTACGTGTCGTTGACTCTATATTATATAATATACAAATTGAAATATGTACAAAGTATTAACGTTGTATTAATTTAACGGGGAGATTTGTTTTTTTTTTATTATTACTACTCTTAAATATATATATGTTTATATTGTTGTACTGATTGTATCACACTAATATTTATAATTGTTCTTATAAATAACTGATTACATCTTCGGCCTTGTGTATGTGTTCTTAAATGATTTAGAATTTCACACCGTTCATAGTCATCGCGATAATGTATTCATGCAATGTATGATAAATGAGAAATTTCAACAATGTACTGTTGTCTTTGTCAAATGAGATAATTTTGCAAAGTGAAATAGTACATACATACAATTGTGAATAGCAATGACTCATCGTCCACTCAGTTGTTATTGATTTACATTAATTTTATTACAAATGATTAATATTGAATATTTTGAGGCTTTTACTTTATATTGAGGTATTATACAAAATATTGTTCCATTTGTTTTTTTTTATATGAGAATATAACTTTATTATTGTAAAATATGTCTTTTATTTTCACGTGAATTGCCTATTGCATAAGTAGAATTATATTCATTTTTTTTCACAACTATTGTGATGATAATTTTCATTAGTATATATTCTGCATTTAGCTTAACAATGTTAGGATTGTATAGTCGAGTCGATGACCAGTACACACACACAACGGATGTCCGGGTTATATAATAAACGTAGAATTATTTAAATGTATTTTGTAAGAGAGGATCCATTAAATTTGAATCTGGGGTAAGATTGGCGGATTCCGTCTTATCTTTATCGCAGGAAACTGAAGAAACGACGAAGGTTGGCCAGACTGTCAATGAGTATTCGACACGCGAGCATTGATAACATTTTTAGGTAACTTTTTAATTGACACGTTTTCAAATTTTCCGATTTTGCAATTGGCGTGCGAATCGGTACAACGCGTGTGTATAAACGCGATTCGTCAACCTTTTTATCGGCGTGTTTCCCAATATTGTGAAAAAAAAATATGTGGGGAAAAATTAGCATGTTTTCTATTCGGCCATATCGGCGGCGAATCTGACATTCAAACATTGGCGCGCTTTTGTTGTCGGCGAGGACAAAGGGACTTCACACTCCCCCGCACCGGCCACGGACAATGGCGTCGCGCGTTGACCCCGACGCTTATCCAATGGGATGAATAGATAATGGGGTTTGCTCAGAGTGAATAGAGGCCGGAGAATCAATGGACCACACTGGAGAATGGATTGTCAATACAATTCTTCTAATTCTTGGGAAATTTCTAGGAATATATTTAAAGAATATTGTACATGGATCGATTTAGTTTTTCCCCTTTTTATCGCGATGAAAAATGACCTACATACATATAAAACATATTAGAATCTGCTGACGAAGGCGAATGAATAAAACCTTAATAAAACTGTCGATCTAAATGACAAGATCCAAAACAAGCAGGCGAGCTGAAGCGTGACACAAATCTAAGAACAGATCCGAAAGAGTAGATCATAGCCAGGACATATAAATATCAGGGGCGTACGGTGGTGTTGATGTTGGGTGTGCTGAATGTGGAAAAAAATACAGTTTTTTTTAATGAATTTTATTATTATTTATACATTAATTATATTCTTCGTTTTTGCGACATCAATTTTTCAATGGAACTATCGTTAAGTGTGCCTTTCTGGCTTCTGGCGGCCACCTTGCCCCCCCCCCCCCTCCGTGCCACAGACCCCTTTAAGATGAACCAACGACGATAATTCCGAATTTCCTAACTGAGTGATACCGGTGGAAGGGGGGGGAGTGGTCAAGCAAATATCAAACAGGAACCACGGCCATCGCAAGTCATACTGACCTACTATCTACAATAATCGTACATAGATTTAAGTGCTTCTTACTTCTTATTTTCAGAATTCTTATTTTGTTTCACTCTGCTGTGCTATTTACCTTGCTCATTTCCACCCGCGGACCTGCTTGGCCATGGCCCTACCTTTAAGCTCCTCAACAAGAATTTACCAGATCAATGTAGAAGGGCCAATTGCTGCAAAATCAGATTACATCTCCAGATTGACGACGGAACAAAGCATGGATATCACCTTGCGGGTTCCTCACCGCAGGGCCGGTGTGCCCTGGGAAGCAAGACCCTGTTGACCAACTAATAATTGCTTAAGACTTAAAGCATGCTTAGAATTAATCACGCCAAGGTCTGTAGAAACGCATGCTTTAGAATAACCACGTAGAGGTATCTAGAAACA
>JAGXCT010037123.1:184091-277242 GCA_022495035.1 Philopotamus ludificatus | reverse complement strand
ATATTAATGAAGAATTCATCAATATCTCGACTTGAAATGGTTGGAATAAGAAAAAGGACAAATAAGAAAAAAATAAGGAAAAATAAGAAAAAAATATTAATAAAATAAGAACAAAAAAGAATAAAATAAGAATAAATAATAATAAAATGAGAATAATTAAGAAAAAAATAAGGATAAATAAGAATAAATAAGAATAAAATAAGAAAAAATAAAAACCATTTAGAATAAATAAGAACAAAAAAAAGGAAAAAATCAGAATAAGAATAAATCAGAATAAATAAGAATAAAATCAGAATAAATAATAACAAAATAAGAATAAATTAAAAACAAGATTATTTAGCACTTTGTGCAAAGAGATGTAGTCAGTGCACGGAGTTTTACTATATCATAGTATGAAGTACTTTGGCTATCTCGCGGAAAGGATTTTAAAACGATTTTATGCTGAATATAAGTATGTGTATTATAATTGTAATAATTATTGGCAAATAATCTTAATAAAACTATAAAAATATTTTTTTTTGGGCGGGGGGCGGTAATTAATTCTTTCAGATTTAGGGGGCCGTGACATGAAAGTTATTGGTAAGCACTGCTATAGTAGATATTATTTATAAACTTTAATTAAGATATACAGGCTATTTGCAGATACAATTAAAAAAATGAACAACGACGGCAAATCGTCTTGATATTATACCATTCTTATTTTAAGTTTATTCAAAATAGGAATCTGTCATCGGAGATTACTAATTTGTATTTAATAACATGCATCATATATCATTGAATATCTTATAAAACCCTGTAAGGACTTAAATTCTGAAATCTTAATATGTAGTTGAATGTATAAATCTATGATGTATAAAGTTTGAGAACATTTCTTAGACATTTCGAGAGGGTAAAGTTGTAAAGGTTCGGGTTAAAGACGTAGTTCCAGTCGTAAAATCTTGTAATACCTAATGAAACTACTATGCAAATTAAAATAGAACGTAGCTACGAAATGAAATTGGGGTTGGGCATCCATAAAACATAAATTTAAATTAAATTATTTTATTTATTTTTCAGGTGTGGAATATTAGTGAATAATTTCTCATTGTTGATGATGTTGATCAAGATGAAAGAAATTCTGCTATTGTTGACATTGAAATATAATTTCGTTCAGCCTCAAGAGCATTTAAGAAAAAGTGCAAGTGTCAAATAATTTCGCTCTCGTCATAACTTTCACGATTCAGTAGCGGCGTCGGAGAAAAGTGAATCTTCCTTATCCAGGTATGCGAGTTGGAACCTTTTTAAGCCGCCTCACCTTCACCACAACTAAGTGGGACACGATCTCTCTTCCGCGAACAAAGACAACGTATATCGGTCCACGCGACTTTCGCAACCTCTATCTCGTATGGAAATTGCGATCGATTCGCACATAATTCGCCATTTCGCACGGACACGTCTGCTCGATAATTGATGTGGATCAAATCTCCTTCGCCATACGTTTTGTTGTGACTGCTGCTGTGAGAGCGCGCTGACATTTCGAATCAACGGCGAAGGAAGGCGTTAGGCAATTCGTTGCAGATTGCAGCCAGAGATCCAATGTGCAGTGTGGAACTGTTAGATTGCCCATCGAACGATCGCTCGGATCAATATAACATTTTAATTGTTGTCGAATGATATTTTTTATGACCGGCGTATTACAAAACGCTTAAATCATAACATCTCGGCTGTGTGAGTTTCTCAAGAAACGACCCAAATTCGATTTCACGGAGATTTCAAGATCGAAAAACCAGTTTGCCCAGTTGTCGCGAAACAACATTCGAGGAAAATTCCCACTTTGGGATTAGTGACGCACTCTCGTCTGCAGATGCTAATTTCTGTCTGATCAGAGCGCATGCGTCATTGAGCATACCATATTCAATAAATTTACGTGTCAATCATTTAAACAACACATACATTTTAATAGCTCTTATTTTTTACAAAACTAGAAAAAATAGTTTTATAACCATAAAATGAAAATAAAAAACGGTCCACAAATATATTAAATCGGTGATTAGGCTCTTTTTTATATTCATATTTCTGTTATTTACCTCTAGATACGTTTCACCAAAAATCGTGTAAAAAATTGAATTCATAAATAATTATATTATAAAAAACTGTTAATATTATTGGTACATATGTATTTTGATTAAGTGATTAATTATGTAGATTCTAACGTGTTAAAATGTTCATAATTTCTTATTATCAGGAAATCTGTTATCGACTTTGTTTTGTTTCACAAATTATTTATACATACATGTTTTGATATCAAGTCAGACAAATCTGCAGGTCTAGTTGGAATTTTAAAGCTCGTTCTAGAGTGGGATCATACGTGTGAAAAGGCTGTTCCATACTCTTGCAAGCCTTCGTGAAATAAAACAACTTTGATAAATTTCATCATTTAGTTACTTTTTATCCCTTGGTTATTGTGACATAAAATGATATCATTTTACGCCAAAGAACACCAGGACGAAACACGCACGAAATTGAAAATACATGCAAAAAAAATGTTTTCTGGGAATCATTTTATTAAAAAAAAAATCGTGTAAAAATATATTATCAGTTCTTTTTAATGGATCGTGTTTTTGTCATTCTGTTCTTCGACAAGGACGTTCTTGGTCTTCTTTGAATCTTACCCTGAAGAATGATTTGCAGATTTGATGTGTTTCGGGATGTCGCATTATAGGATCGAAGTAACTGAGTGTTCTTATTTTTATGGTTTTATAAAACACTCGATTCTTATTCTTTAGCGTCATCATCTCAGCGTTTAAATTCTATCCTTTCAATTGATGAGGAGGGCTATGCCAGTACACCCACATTTCGAAAGCTTCTAAGCCTTTAATCGCCTTTTATGTGAGCGTCTACGTTTATACTCCATATAAAAGGACGGAGAATACTAATCTCATTTTCAGAGTTCGATTCAAATCTTGAGGATTTCTCAATTAGACATTTCACTTCTGTCATTTGATCCCAGTTTTGGTTCTAAATTTAGATTTTTTTCTATTCTGTTCTCCATCTATATGGAAAGGTGAGTCGTCTGAGTTATTACAAACTCCTCAGTTATTTTTCACACAATTTTCGTTTTTTTAACATTAAAATAAACATAAAGGTTTTTGTTATTTGCTCAATGAGTGCTTGTAATCCTTTTCGACTGTCTGCCAACAATACGTTGTTGTCAGCATACCAAAAGTTATTGATTAAGACTATTTTTTTTCCGCTTTTTTATCTTGCAGTGCTTCCTTAAACAAAAATTCTGAGTAAACATTAAAGATCATTGGGGATAAAGATGCAACTTTGTCTTACACCACATTGTATATCAGTATCTTCGAATTTCTTTTAATTTATTTTGACTGTTGTTTTTTGTTGCTAGTATCAGTTGGAAATCTGTATCATCTATCCCAGTAGTTTTTAGTATAATTGTATTATGTAGAACTCGATCAAGAGCTTTTAAAACACTTATATGATTTGAATTAAAACTGCCAGCAAAAATTCAGATCATTCGTGAAATGAAGAAGATTTGTACTTTTAGACATGCAACATTACAAAATCAAGTTTAAGTAAAACTGCATTGGATAAGAATAATTAGAAAATAATTTAAGCTTTAGAATTAAATTTGAGATAACATTTGCAGAATTTTAACTACTGAAAGACATGTTTTTTTTGTTTTTCTTCGATTTATTCAATCAATATAGAATTAGTATCCAATCAAATACACATTAAAGTAAATTAAAATACAGCGTAATTCAGTTTCAAAGGCATAATTAAATGAATTTAGCGTATCTGAGTTATACAAAATATTTACCTCTCTGATTTGAACATTTTTATATGAAAATGTTTCCATGTTTGGAAGGATTTATCGATGTGAGGAGTCATTTCCAATAAATAGAAATAAAACGATGCAAGTCTTCTGTCAGATCCAGAATTACTGTCATTCATCTTGGCTATGTTTTGAAAGTAATAAACTTCGAATAAGATTTCTTCCAAAGTAGGAAATATATTAATAGTAGCATAGAAGAGATATCAGAATATTCAGAAAGAAAAACATCAATATTATCGCTGTTCTTGGTTTTTTTACCGATACGAAAATTTTCTTGAGACTAGAAGACTAAAGCCCGAAATATTACTGAAATATTAATATACAATCAATATTTTTTGGCTCGAAACCAACGGCGTCGGCCGATGGGGTCTATTTAGTATGAAATGTATGTATAAAAATATACTCCCGTCTCGTCGCACGTGGTTTCACTCGCACTTGCACGAATTTTTTTCTCGTTCGCATCTGTAACGGAGTGATAAAAAACCAGAATCGAGTGGCAACTGCAGCGAATATTGTTGTTTTTATTTTTTTTTGCCAATTGCGGACAATAAAGGTTATTGATTATTTATATTTATTCTTTTGACTTTTTTATAGAAATACAAAAGGTTTGTGACATGTTAGTTTTTATATTAAAAGAGTTATTGGGATCCTAAATAGACCCCATCGACACGGTTAGGTTAAATGAATATATATTTCTATGTTAAATTTAATTTAAATGAAAATGAATTTTCCTATCTATATATATTTTCAAAAATATGTACATGGAAATTAATTATATAAATTGTATTTTTTTTTAGATAGAAAATGTCATATATCTACCATTTTATGTCGTATGATTTAAAAGGTATTGTTGAGTAAATTTGTTAAGGATAAATAATAAAAGGAAATACTTCAAAGGGTAAAAAATCAGGAAAAATCGTCAAATAAACAACGTGTTTTTTTACTATTATTTTCATATTAGCATATTATTTAACAGATGAAAATAAATACGATGTGGGCTTTTAAAAAAATATTTTTAATGCAAAAAGATTAAAAATTACGCACTTTACTACGTTACGTTAATTTGAAAATGAGTTTGAATAAATATGTGAAATCTCACATCGAAAAACCTTCATCGATCCATGAATTATCGAGTTTTACTATTTGTTTTAGAATAAAGGTGTGTAATACATTCATTATTGTTTTTTTGTAAATAAATAATCCTATGTCAATGTTTTAATAGTTCAATGTCAGCCAGAGACATTTTCACAATCTTATTTCATGCATATTCATTGCATATATCGAACGTGTATGTTTCGCATAATTTCCTAAATGACGATACGTTAATAAAAAAAATATTTTCATTGATGATTGTGTCATACGTACTAATAGAAATATAGAAAGTGAAGGAATTACATATCGGATATTATTAAAAAAATATATTAGCACCATGTGTCTGTTTATATTTGCGCATTGCATATTGCAGCATGATTCAGCTCGCTGACCAATTAAATTAAATCTGTATATTATCATTGCAAAAATCATCATTTAATTAATTCGGGTAATCTATGCCCGTTTGAGTGAATTTAGCGCGTTGCGTAAAACGGAAATCTGTAATAAGTCTGATAATAATTATCTCGATGAATATTTATGATTAATTAATATGTAACAGCTGAGTGTTAAAATGTTGTTTCATAAAAGCGAAACACATGCTTACTTATTAATGAAGTACTTCGCAATTAGAAAATAAAATCGAGCACTGGAACCGTCGCCAAAATTTCTATTCATTGTTATTTATTATCATCAAGGAAAAAAGATTTGTCCTTATTTTCCGTATTACAGATTTCCTCAATTTTTTTCGATAGTAATTTGCGTCATTTGACAACGGAAAATGCAAATTTTAACTACGACCTCGCATGTACGTAATGCTTGACCGTTCTTTCGCAGAAATATTTCTATACGTGTCCCATTAATATACATGCGATAACGATCAGATTTTCAGAAATCAAAACGACTATGAACAAACATGTATATGGCAAGAGTTTTTGATGGAATATTAACACATTTATTTATTTTGTTATTTACCGATTCTTAGATATAAAAAAAATATTCATACGTCAAAAAGATAAACATCCGATTATTTTTTTGCATAGTGAATACTTGCCAAAAAACATACAATGCACATATAAAAATCTTAGATAGATTAAAATACGACTTTCTCCAACTCTAAAATTTGTTTATCAAATCTCTTATAAATTTAATAGTTTTAAATTAAAGTATGTAAGTAGGTGATTCTCAACTCGTATTTTTTATTCATGCTTTATGCATGAGATTATAAATATTTAGCATGCTTTATGGTGCAGAAAATTTTTTCATACGCATAATCAATACTCATACGGTTTATTTTATCGATCCGTTTTAAATGACCATGGAAATGAAAGGTTTAGAATTTGTCTAGAATTTTTTTCCATTAAGGTATATAAGAGGTTGTTGTCAAATTTTGAGAATAGTCCTGATTTAGGGCGTATTTTATTTTTTTTTCACTCGTAAATCTCCAGAATCAAACCTGGCATATATATAACTTGAGAATTGTTCCAAAAATAATGACAATGAATTTTGTTTTGGCGTATTTTTTATCCTCGATCAAAATCTTTAGGAATATTAGACGCAGGAATTTATGTCCGGTCAATGCGGAAGCTGAGACATTAAAACACTGTGGTTTCTGGCATAAATCTCTTTCCACATTTTACAATTTTTCTGCAAGCAAAATTTAATCGCCAGAACACATTTGAAACCTCTTCGATAGCCAACAATAAAAAAATAAATCAATATGGCTACCAATATTAAGATAAAAAATAAAATCTCCTCGAAAATAAAAAATATGTCTTGTAAGTTGAATGTTCTGGTTGAACATTTTATCCTTAATGATACAACTGAATATATAACATAAATTTAAAATTAAATTTGAGCAGGCCTCGGCAAACTTTTTAACTGAAGGGCCGCACAAGTAAGTTTAAAACTACAGCGGGCCCCAAATAAACATATTTTTATAGATTTATTAAAAATACGATTATTGGTTTTTATCCAGACCAGATATAAAGAAACAAATTACAGTGAGGTTTAATCAGTCAGGTCTAGGCCTAAAATAACTTTAAACACGATATGTGAAAATAATGATTTTCTGGACACAGTAAAAAACGTAGAATTTACTGATTCGTGGTCCTAAGCAGCCATCTGCAGACCATAATAGAACCAAGGATTAGTAGATCGGGAAATCACCAAGGAGAATTTAATTATTATTTAATATTAATATATCATACTAAAGCCTTTTTATCTCTATTTATATTAATCTTATATATTTAATGCAGAGCTTCGAACCGTTATTTTTTTCGTTACGAATCGGTTTCGGTTTTCGGTTCAGCTCCGATTAATGATTTTTTTAAAATTAGAAAAATACATTTTATGATAATAATATAATATATATAGACGAAACAAGTGTGCAGGCTTCTTGTGTATATTTATTCATAATAAAAAAATATTCTCACCCCTAATTATTATTTAATTTAAATATTTTGGGCCAGACGTATTGGCCCAAAAGATTTTTTAGCAAACAACTTGAACCATTTTTAAAAAAAAAAAATAATCGGATATCAGATCAATTTAATCAATTTGAGAAAAATATATAATGAGAGTAACTCATAGATTCGACTAAAAGTGGAAATGATTAAAATATCTTCCAATGTATTTTTATTTAAACTATTTCTATCGCCTAGTAGAATAAATTTTAGTCAGAGTCCCTTTCAAAACTAACATTGTTTTTTTGTTTAATCTTTGTATATGATTAAGGTTATTTAATAGATGATCTATGTTTACGTCAGTTAATAAAAGGGATTTTTATATCTCTAATGCTAATTCTTGCTTCTTAAAATGATTGATCGGTTTTTTAATTTTCGCAATTCTTTCTGAAAATTTGTCAATTTTTAAATGTGACGTTTGTGAAAATTTTCCGGTTCCGTTATGGAATAACAGTTTTTACAGATTTTCGATTTAGCTCCAGTTTAAAGCTCTTTAATACATTTAAAAAAAGAGCTGAAATGATCTTTCTTGTATTATTATTATTTTTTTTTCGTAAATGTTAAACGTATTCTTATAACCACGTTTGATTTTGACGAAATTTGCTTCTATTTTAAATATATAGTTGAGAACCATTTTTTTTATATCACAATGAGTGCCGGATGAATATTTGACGAAAATAAACAACACACACATCGAAAAGATGAATAATGCATTAAAAAACGACATTACTTTTAGCTTTCCTTATCGTTATTACTACGTTTTCATTTGTAATTTCCTCAATAATTTGCTTCTTTTTTTAAAATGGAATTATTATTAGTGCAGGGTATGATGATAACATATAAAATCGCTCTAAATAGTCACGATTACATGCATACGTAAGCAGTTGTTGCACATGTCGGACATTAAGAAACATGCATCCAATTGGTTACGCAGCCGCTTGAGAAATACACACTTTTTTTTAATAATTTTTAATAATTATTACAAATTAGGAGGCGAGTGTGCTACACGCTTTAGCTGGTCCGGTTCCGGTCCATAATTTTTCCTTGGGTTCCTTCACGTCATCCACTGAACAACTGTCGGACGGGTGCACTTGGATCGAATCGATTTGAGCCGTGCCGCCATTAAGCTAATCAAATATCCCGTTTGTGCTAAAATTTTAGATAAAAAAACGGCGATAGATGTTATTATATGAAACGGGCGTTGCAATGAGATAATATTTTTAATTTTCATAATCATCTGATTGAGTGTTATAGCCAATTTTGAATGGCAGAAGGCATATTTCATTATTCGAGTATTATGGCCAACATCAAACGACAGATTCGGCCATAACACCGCATTAAATTTCATATTGAACGAAAGTTTATATATTTAATAATTAAGCACAACACTCCGTAATATAATAGATGGTAAAATTTCACCGGCGAAAATTATATAAATCGAACATTTGATTAGTTTCTCAATACGCATGATTATATAGAAAATTTTCACACAGTCGGAACGAATCTAATATATTATATTAAAGCTTTTCTAATGATTTGATATGAAAATTAGCATCGTTGTCACTGGACGGGGAAGAAAGATGCTATCTCAATTTCCGGCTGTTAATGTTCAGAGCCCGTTTCCTAGTTTCACAATATAACATGACGACAGTTACAAGTCATATTTCATAATTTTAGTCGATTATTTAATAGCTGAAGATTTATAATCTGTAAAATGTAATGGATACCTAATGATGCAGCAGATTAAAAACGGATTGCGCAATTCGATTAATATGCTCGATTTTGCCATCGAGCGGATATCCCAAATTGTAGTCCCGAATCGGGCAGAACCGTAGTAATTTGGGTCAAAGCATTATTTTTTTTTTGAAAATACCGATTTTTGCATAGAGAACAATGATCAGAGGTCATCGTATCAGATCCGTTACGGTCGACGAGAAGCATCGGACAAAGGATTGCTCATCGCAGAAACAGTCAACAAATGTTGATAATTTAATTGTCTTGTTCAAAAATTTACTGTACGTTTTTTTTTTTATATATATATATATATAATGAATCAACAGGAAATTCGCTATTATAATTGCTTGGATTATAATAAATTTACACATCTAATCAAGTTTGCAATTTGTTTTCAGCGAATCTGGTTTTAATCGATTGCACAAAATTAATGATTCGTTCATTATTACGATTTTTAATTGTGTTATATAATTTTTCATCTACGCCACGAAACAAAACGATACATTACTGCAAAATGTGTTTTTATACAGTTACGCTTTTTTTTTGCGATCACAGATTAGCATCACGATTCTGAAAGAATGAAAATTTTAGCGTGGAAAAAATATTGCACGATATTAACACATATATCGCATAATTTGATGTAATCGCAAACACAAAAAAAATAAATAAATGGAATTATGGAATGCGGTCATATTTTTTTTTATGGTCGCATTGATAAATTGCCAAATTTCCCGTGTAATATTTCTACTTGTTTGAAAAGGTCAAACTATACTTAATATAAATTTCAGATATGGCGACATAAATTGTATTGATAACATTAATTTAATTTAACAATACTCTGCGCTTAATAAATATTTAGCGTATAAGGATGTGATGAAAATATTGCATTTTATTGGTAATGCAAATTTATTATTATGTCAAATAAATTATGATTTTTCTTATTCGTAAAAATAATAATATATTTAGAAAGTGAGATATTTTGTAAAAATATTTGCGAAAAAAATAAATATATATGAATCAAAGAGCACAATTGATATAAAAATGCATTTGAAAGTGCAAATTGTCTTTCACAAAAAGAAGGAGTATGTTGATCCTTTGTGATTGTGGCGTTCGAATGGTAAAAGGTTGATGACGCCAATTCACCGTAGAAGACTGACTGGTCACGATCACAATTGTCATCATCAGTCATCACGTTTGGAGTGTCTAGCGACTATCACACATTTGACATGCACGAATAATGCCGTCTTATTGTCTATGCATGACAATTAAAAAAAAACAGTAGCAGGAAATAATTCAATTTAATCCAAGCATCATAAACGTTTACATAATTTCATCTAAATTATTAAACATATTTTTATGAATGGATTTTTATAAAAAATAAGTATTTTATTCAGCATAATCATTATTGAAAATGGATGAATTTTAAGAAAAACTAAAATCGATTCGTTCAATGACACAGTCGATTTTTTTTCATATCACGTAAAATAGAAACTAAATGCACGCGTTAAAACAATGACAATTTAAAATTTTAGTTCAATGAACGCACATGGCCCTTTTATTAATTATTATTAATATATAAATGGCATGTCCACGATAGTGCATCGATAAATAAATATCAATTTCATTATCTATTGACATTGTCAATATTTTTTTTTGTAATTAACTACGTTAAGATTATTTCTTTGTGGATTTTTTTAATGTTATTATATAGAGAACTCGATCACAATATTATGCTGATGGTCATTCAATGTTAATATAATTTATAAAGAATAAAAAAACGGTATTCTTCACGGATACGGTGGAACGAATGGTACAAATTGAGTACATACTGTTTATTAATTAAATTCATTTATTATACGAGCCAAAATCACGATATCGTTAGAATGATCGTCAACATTTTTGTTCAAAAGTTTTTTTAAACTTTTACCAGACGTATTGGCCTGAAAAATTTGACAAACAGCTTTATTAATCGTATATCATATCAAACCCTATAGATAGTTGTTATACATTTTCCTAATAATTTT
Source organism: Philopotamus ludificatus (assembly GCA_022495035.1). Classification (NCBI taxonomy): domain Eukaryota; kingdom Metazoa; phylum Arthropoda; class Insecta; order Trichoptera; family Philopotamidae; genus Philopotamus; species Philopotamus ludificatus. The sequence goes on along the minus strand of JAGXCT010037123.1, from coordinate 266,098 downwards.
AATAAATTTATGTATTATTATTGAAGTGGACAGATTTAGTTTAGACAGGGTTAATATATTCAATATATACGTCGATACATTTTTATTTATTTAAAATATATGACAAAAATGTAAAAACTCGCGGAACGCTAATTTTGGCATTGCTATATTAAGTATTGAATTGTTGAATAATAATAATCGATTTGAATTATTCATTTTTTAAATGAATAAATTAAAACGTTTGATTTACATATTGTTTATTGTGAATTTATTCGTTTTTACTATGTAAATGCTATCAAAATGGCCAGAAAAATGCATTAAGTGCTTAATAAATAATTTAATTTTAAATATAAGATGATATTATTTCATCAAATGTTAAAAAAATATATATATATTGTGCGTATTCATTTGTTTTTCAGCCATTTTGAATTTGTTCGTATTTGAAAAATGGCCGTGTTTTAGTGTATTAAGACTAAAGAAAACCTTCCAAAGAGGTTATTCGTAGCTTTACATTTTTTTAAGCGATAATTAATTATTTTTTTTCAAATACTCTCTTCTTAATATTAATGGATTCGAAAAGGTCACGTGCAATGTGTATTATTTCTAGTGAATAGGACGATAATTATTGGAACAGTAAGATATGTTTAATTAATTATCGCTTTATGTTCGAGCCACGGTAATGGTCATCGTCGGTAATTTGATTTTTTTTTCTAGAACGTTTTTATGATTTTTGAGTCACTCTTCGGGGAAAACTTTGTCGAAAATCGTTGTTTATTTTTTTACAATGGTAGCTCATTTACATTGCAGACCACGTGACCCAGCACCGTCGGTTACGAGCGAGCGAGCGACCGCTGGCCACGGTCCCCTCCTACCACCATGGACATCTCTCTATATAAATCCCCAAAATGGGTCGTTCCAATCCAGTATCGTGACGACAACGACCCGCGACCGGCGCTCATCAGCGACCCCAAATAACATCCAACGGAATTTTCATCCGAGAAAATTTACCGACGTCGGTACTCAATCTTCTTCAATTAAATCCTCAAAACCAAACCGACAATGAAGTTCTTCGCGTCGTTCCTATTCGTGGTGTTGGCCGTCTTCGCCTTTGCGCGCTCAGAAGACAAGAAAGAAGAGAAGGAAACCACAGAGGAGCTGAGAATCAAAACGTACCAGAGAGTCATCCCTGCTGATGTGCTCAGAGGTATGTCATAAAATCGAGTGATAGATCGTGAATTTTAATTTATGTGATAATTAAATTTTGTGAATCAATTAAAACGAATCTATCACACAATTCTTTAGAGATTATTTATAATTATGAATGAGAAAAACTTTAATTAGCATATGCATATCTAGTAGAAAATGAATTTTGTTCCCACGTTTAGTTTCATATTTGTGTAACGTGTTAACGTTCCCATAGAAAGTGGGACACATGTATGTACAATACTGATATATATATTTATGAGCCATGGAAATGCATCGCCGTACGTATGCACTGTTATACGAATCAATAAACCGAGTATATGTGGGATGAAAATAATTTTTCATCGGATTTTACAGCAAAATGGCGTTTAATCGATTCAAGACTTCTTATCGTAGGCGTGTTCAACTCCATTTTCCGAATCAAGGTTATTTGAAAGCTGATTTAATGTCCTGCTGTATTTAATTAAATATTTTTTGCGTCAACATTTCCTGGTGCAATAAAAAAAAATCAATTGAGAAACGATTTTAAAAGCGAAAGGGTTCCGTCCGATGGCGAGCCCCTCGTTCTGCTAATATTGACAAGATTACAACTCCGATAATCAGTAATCTGGTCCAAATTAAGCCAGGTGTCCAATAAAGCTGGCTTGACACTTGCTTAAGTAAGAGGCACTGGATTAACCGGTTCCGTTGACAACCCGTTACAACAGGGAACATTCGGAGGCACACCACTACACTCTTAAACAAATATAAGTATATTAAAATATATATATAAAAGATCAAAGGTTCTGTGACCATATCGCATCAAATTTAATCCATTATTAATTCCAAAAACATATTTTAATGATGCACGCACGCTCAAAAACGAGTTTACCTGTTTATACGTAGAAAGCGGTTTCGGCAAATACATTTTGAGAACACTCGCAAAAAATATATTTATGTACGTATTAATAATAATAAAAAAAAAACTTGATACGATCGATATATCTCATGCAAGTCGTGTGTGCAATTTATCTGAAAGTGAACGTCAATATAATTTATATTTATTGTTGATTTCTAACATGATTTCTCTACACAAACACAATCACGCCGCGTATACATTACACGAAATCTTAATCGATGATGATGATTGTTCATATTTATATTGAGCGTGTATGGGAATTATTATGAAAATTACGTTGCCGTATTTATAATAAATAAAGCCGATGCGGCTTTTTTCGTATATTTTTGGCCATAATCGCGTGCAGCATGTGGCATGACAATAAAAATTATTTCGCATGATTCGAATATTATTTCCATCGACTTTCGTTTGATCGTGATATTGAAAATATTCTCATTTTCCAAATTGCGTCACGTTGCATAACGTTGCAACACCGATTTCAATCGATGCCATCTATCATTGCATTTTTTTTCATCGATCTGAATGGATTATGAAAACGAGGATGTGTCAGTAACGAGATTACATAATGCAATATTCAGATTCGATTTCACTTCCTGCATGCATTTATTTGCTGAATGCAATTTTGTTTAGAATTAAAAGGCATTGAACCGCAGAGAGAGTTACATACATCGCACTGATTATCTAAAAAAAAAACACATCTAATGAGATCGTTTTATATAACATGTTATTGAATTGCAGATTTCCCCGGAATGTGCTTTGCATCGACGAGATGCGCAACAGTAGAGCCTGGACGCACATGGGAATTGGCTCCGTTCTGCGGACGCTCAACATGCGTCGTCTCCGAAGATAAAATCCCAAAACTGTTGGAATTAGTCGAAGATTGCGGTCCACTGCCACTTGCCAACCCCAAATGCAAGCTCGACACAGGTACCAACATCATAACTAATCATAATTAAATAAAATTAAATGATTCATATTGATCGTTATATTATTTATTTCAGAAAAGACCAACAAGACCGCTCCATTCCCTGGATGCTGTCCAATCTTCTCTTGCGACGAGGGAGCCAAGTTGGAGTACCCCGAGTTCCCAACTGCGTCAACAACCGAAGCAGCCCCCGAAAAGAAAGCTGAAGAAAAAGCAGCATAATCTAGTTTAGTTGAATATCATATCATGAGTCCTTTCCTTCGTCGGTGTGTATAAATTTGAGGTTAAACTACAATATGAACAATCTGCAACAAATGTGAAGGAAATAACGCGAAAAAATTGCAAACCTCTGTAGAAAAAATTGAAATAACATAACGTTTTGAATTTTTTTTTTTTGTATTTCAAATAATAAACACACGCTTTATTAATTTATTACATGGATGCAATAGTGTATAGTACATCGGAACAGCTGCCATTTTAATAGTCTAATAAATAAATTATTTACTATCGAAATATACGCAAAACGTTTTATACATACTACTGATCTTTTTGTTTTTTTTTTAATATTTTTTTTTGTAAAATAATATTTTGTTTTATTTTCTATTGCTGAATAAAGAAATATATTTATATTTTATAAAAAAAATGTTTTTTTATTTATGACAAATGTTGATTTCACACATCTAGCAAAACTCAAAGCATTCAATTTCAAAATTTATTTTTGAATATTTATGCATTTAATTATATATTTATTAATCTACTTTCATATACTGACAAGGCCTGCAGCTCGCTTCTAGCTTTTATTATTGCCAATTTGATTATATGTGAGTAGTGGTGGATATAGCACTTGAGAGGCCCCAGGCCCAATTTTGAGGCCCTCCCTCACTCAAAATATTTTCACTATACCATGTAATGTGGGTTCTACGGGCACTTTTTTCTTTGGTATGCAGTGGAGCGAGCCGTGGTTTGTGCATCGCTGATTTAAATCAATATTTACACTCTGAAATGATGTGGATTCCTAATTAATTTTACATCAATTTATGAAAAAAGACATAATATTAATTATAAAAAGAAAATAAAATAAAATTTCATAAATTGTTTTGCTTCTTTTTTGTTAACTTATTTCGATGTTACAAATATTTATAGAAAAATTCAGGGCCCCTGAAGAACCAAATTCCCCTGAAGAGCTGAACGCTGAGGGCCCCGATGCCTTGTATTGTTTTGCCTTAAGCTATGCCCTTGATCAATGGACCATAGTCTGCCAAACCGACGGGGTGTAAGGTTCGAAATATGACCGTTAGATTATAGCCACTAGATTGCTCTTTAGTGTCAGTTATTAATTTTATGGCAAATAATAGCTCTTGCCGATTTTTTTCTTCTTTTATTTATCGAGCATATGCTAAGAGTAAAGTGGATTCATCAAGCTGTAAAGAGAATTGGGTTTTTTTTCAAATAATCACACAATGTTACATCAACATCCTGGCCCATTTCATTAATTCGCGGTTGTACAGTGTTATTGCTCAAAGGAATTTTCTTAATAATATCAGACGGTTGCATGTGCAATACAGAACGCAGAACCTCGATAACGCTGGTAGAATCAGTTTTTCTCCAATAGTTAGTTAGCAATAAGCAAAGAAATGTTGTAAAATGCATCATCTTTTTTGACCGTCATAGGCCCCTAGCGGTCGATTCATGAACTACATGTTTACGCATATGATTTGAAAATCATAGATGATATTTATTTTTAAGGTGATTTTATCAAAAACTTTTGGTAAGTAACAAATTAGATACGTATGTACATATAACGTGTAATAACGAATTCTATACGGTTATAAATATTAGCACATCATGACCCCCTTTTGGCTTCACGGGGCTCTCCTACTCCCCCCCAGGGCCAGAATTACCCCCTCAGCTTCCTCCAGGGTAGCTTATTTGTCTGGGTTCATAGTTGTCGAGGGTCATGAATATTTGCAGAGTTTTATCATTTTTCTCAGCAAACACGATGCCCCTAATAATTCACCTACTTTGATAATTATCATTATCAAATGTAAAAGGCTCCTCATTTTACCCTAGCACTATAGAAATCTCCACGTAAACTTATCTCGTCTTTAACCCTTTCAATGCGGCGGATCTAAACACAATTCTGCATCTGAGTGCGGCGCCGTTTTGTACCAAATTATTTTTTTGGCGAGGTAAATTTGTATTCACCGTTTACCGCTATTTTAGACCATTTTCCTATGAGAGATTTATGCAAACATGTTGATTAGGATATGTTCTTCCATCTCAACTAAAAAAAAATAAACTCGAATCGCTTTATTTTCGTAATAATAAATCGAACAAAATATCAACACCAAAACAGAGATTAAGCAGAAAAAATATAATGCGAATCAAAATCAAAAATGCGAAATGCAATTTTCTTATACCATTACAACCGTACACGTGTATGTGGAACATAATGCGTTGTACACCCTTAACAACCCCTGAGCTGAGATACGTCACCGATACTACTGCGGAGATTTGAATCGTTACTATTCATATTTACATATTACATGGTTCCTATAAATTTCTTGTGATATGTTGTATATTTATTGATAGCTGTGTTTATTAGCTGATTTTTAAAACAAACACCATCACTAAACTCTGGCCCAGTCAATGCAACTATCGCTAAAGTTTTAAAGAATCTCGCGCATGTACGACATGCGGCCGCACCCTGGACACGATTTGTATGCGCATGTACGTCATGCGCATTGAAAGGGTTAAGCCATTGTCGCTGGCCTATGAAGATACTTACAAAAATCTTCCGGGCCAACGATCATGCCCTTTAAATTGGTAAGGGTTAAATACTGCCTCATCCTAATCAAAGGATTTTAATCCATCATCACTATATCGCCATGATTTTTCTCTTTTATTATACAGGATTTAATAGAATCATCAATAAAACAAAACATTGAAGAATACATTAAATTTTATTAGATGGAAAAAAATTTCATGTATACATATATAATTCGCTGATCGCTGATTATTTTCAGGACAAAATCATGGAATTCAAGGATCAATAATAAATAAATATATCCATATAGATTTTGTCCCCTCTTATGTAGTCCTCTTCGGATAAAATATACTTGGGATTTTTTACAATATTCGAAGCACTTCTGGGATGCTGATTTAAGTATGATGTTTAACTACATCAGCTATTCTGTTTTTATCTCCTCAGATGTTTTTTTCTTCGTTTCAAAATACTCGAGTTCCTACATATTCTGACTGTGGAAGTTCAGGAAAAGCAGACATAACATACTGAAATAATTGCGATAGGTAATTAGCGTGAGATGTGACAGAAAGATGTGCTGTAGTGTCCTGAGCGCTGACAAAGGATCAGGCGCGAAACCTTTATACAGCGGAGATGAGAACACTTAAACCGTGTGACTCTGTTGGACAAGGTACAAACTATAATATATAATATATAAGAGGGAGCCTGATCCCTATCGTAGCTACAGGTTTGAACAACTATTTTTAACACTCTTCAGCTAAATATTTCTTATTCTTTATTCTTACACTGTATAAACTTTTATTATAATGATAATATTTTAAATAATAGAAAAAAAGAGCATAAAATTGAGCCACCACATAGAGAAGGAAATAAGGATTCTGGGGTTTGTGGGGAGATACGTAAATAAAACACAACGAGTATAACTGAAATACATTTTTTTTGTTTATTCGGAAATATGTTTCCACAATAATCAATACAATATACGTATAATAGTCATAATAATGTATTTTTTTATTTAAATAATTATACATATCATTCTAGTGTGGGATTCTGATTTTCTATGACAAATGTTTATGTTATATTTCATCCACGGTTTATTAAATTTTCTAAAAACTATTTGATACTAATATAACACTTATATACACAGTTATCTATGTCTGGATACATAGCATTTATAACGCAAGACAAAACATAAATCGTTCCGTTGCAAACTCTAACTCGGTATTCACGAATAATTTCACGGAATGTTTCTATTAAATTTGTGCAGTACGTAAAGTAAAAATAAATGCAGATAAAACAACTGTAAAGTATAATATTTCAACTGATCATTTCTGCATACTTTTATTTAAAAAAATAATTATTGATAGCGATATAATTTTTTTATAAAATATTTCTAATACAAATATATATATTTATATATATATATGAATTCTAATAACAAATATAATAACCCCTATATTGAAGGTACATTGTTCAAGTACTTCTCTCGTGATAACATTTAACAATTTAAACATTTATACGCTCATTACAAAATGTTTTATGTACAAATCAAAATCAATATTATTTTTCTGTACTTTTTATTATTATTATTCTCTTTTAATAAGCTCTTGTTATGTTCTAATAGAGAAATGAAAACGATCTAAATTTTAGCTAATCTGATCTATATATGACTCGTTATTAAATATATTATATTTGGCCACAGTTATGACAGTAAAATTATGTTTTTTTTTTTTTTTGTTAAATATAAATTTGATTTTATTTAAAATATTACAATACAACCGATACGTTTAATCAAAATGATCGAAAAAGCGGTTCATCTATGCTAAGACGTTATCGTAATATGCAATATTTTCTTGCAAAATATATTATTCACAAAACAAACAAGTGACTAGATATACGTAGAAATTAAAGCAAATATTAAGTTATCTATGCCATCTCGTAGACGTCGCCTCTCACATTTACGTCATAAAAATATCCCGATCTTGGTTCGTTACAAGTTTGCCCACACTTAGATAATTTTTTACAATAAAAATGTCAATAAGTATAATAATTATTGATTCACGGTGCTATATCTATATATATATTTGTAATAATAATAATAATAATAAGTTTATACATATGAAAAGCATATCACAAATAAGAAATGATGAATATTGACACTACACATTCTCAATCAATAATTACTAGCTATTTAATCAAAGAGGAATGATTACATTCATGCAGAATTAGTAAAAATATATATATATACGTCCACACGTTACAGCTCTCCGAGAGAATAAATATTTTTCTTAATAGCTATTTAAGAAAAGTTATGCTATTCCCAAAAAATCTTTTCATTTCAATTATTTGCATAAGATCATTTTCAATATTATTGAAATATCGATTAATTAGCAGTTGCGATTCACTCCCGTCTCATTGTTGTTGATTCGATATTGAATCACCGTCGGTTTTAATCGAAAACACAACAACTTTCAAATTCAACGTGTTGCAATTACTTACTTACTTACTTACATGGCCTTATAACCCTGAGGCGGGTCTTGGCCACTTACCTTGGAGAACACTCGCTCTGAAGTCATGATGTCATGACCGACCTGACGTGCTCTCCAGGTTATCTATAGGCTCTTCAATACCGGTCAGGTCGCCAGCTAGAGCTCCTCGGAGTTTGTTTCGTCACGCCGATTGTAACAATAATTATCGACGGTTATGGCCAATTCGTATTTAATTCACGGTCTGATCGGGTGCTAATGGCACCTCCTGTAGCACACGCTTCACTGAATTGGCCTGGATAGCGGCCTGGCTCCTCATAGCTCCGTAGAATCTACGAAACTACGATTGTGCCCAACCGCCATCGCCACCACGTCTAATACCGGCACGCGACAACACTCGACTCGAATTGCTTGCAAATATTCGTCGTAACAATAATAAACATTTCGTTCGATCAAATAAAACATTTCACACGGAAAAAAGGCAATAATACCAAATAAATGAATTGTATAATATGCACACGATTCGCGGAATAACAGCTCGACGTACGTCGAGATCGGCGAATCGGTGCGTAAATCTTTAATTTGAGATACACATATATTTTTACATATTAGACTATATTGCTATTTACAAAATGAGATCATAACTTCCATTTCAACGTGCCGAATTACCTCGCCGAATACATATTTTTTTCAATAAGACCCGTACTCCGATATGTTTTCATCCATACGTTTGATATGCAAATAAAAATCTAATTGAATAGTCACGGTTTCACAGAAAATAAACCGCACACGACGGCTTCGACATTGCACACGCGTACGATTCGACTCGAATGATTGTTCAAACGAACGGAAATAATATTTAACAAAATAAATGAAACAACACGCAACTTGTGACACACAAAATTGCAGGCACTACAGTAAATACAATATGATTTTTACGTACAACAATTAATTACATCCTAATTTTACTAAACGTCTAATATATGTATATTTTAAATACTATCGTTTAAGTTAAATATGGTTTCTCATATAATTTTCAATTTTTTTTCATTGTTTGCTTAAATTTTTATGTAAAAAATATTACAATAATTGCAGCCTTATTGAAAATTATTTTTCATGTTGGCTTTTTTTGTAATAAGTTGGAATAGGTCATCAAATCAAATGTAATTTAGTAAAAAGGTATTCTTCGTGGAGATGTTCAAACGACAACTATGACATGGAATGTACTACATCAAGCTCGCTTAATAAAGTTCACTAAGTATTTCACATGGCTTTTATGAGAGATAGACGAGATGCAAATACGACACAATTTTTCATCATTAACAACTATAAGATAGGTAATATTTTTTTAAGATTAATCAATACATTTATAAACAAATAATACTTCGGTAATATTAAACGAACATTAAAGCACAATAGAAAGTCGTGAAATTAAATAATTACGCTATAGCAATAAAAAATACAAAAATATTGATCCGTCTAAATAATTACGATGCAAGATTGACAGATGCCGACTCGAATGCGTAGCAGCGAAGCTTGTTCACACAACGAAAACGTTAGTTTATTGATTGAACCGTTCAAGTTGTAATTATTTATTGTTCACCTTTACGTTCCAAAGCCTTCATGTTAATAATAAATACACTTAACATTACAAAAATCTTATGTTACACAATATTCTACATTTAATACGAAAAAAGCCACTCATTTCCATTTGATAATAGTCATGATTACATTTGTTACGATACAATTTTTTATTTATTCATTACAGCATGTATGCCAAAACTTAATATGTATATATATATTTTACTTAAGCGCTAAAATTAATCAACACGTTCACACTAAATATTTTTCTTATCGTATGAAAGCTGTTTAAAACGGTATATAATGCTCTCTCTAATACATACGTAACCCGCATACTATGCTCGTTGATGAAAAACGCTCAATAAATGAATGGATCGTATAAGAACAACGATAGCACACTTCTCGTTAATAAATAAGAGATCAATAAAAACGCTTTGATTCAATGGGTTTGTTGTAAAATTGAGATATGGAGAGTTGCAGTCGTTACGCACATTACGATTGTTACTTTTAAATAATAAAATTTTACCCTGTTGGTATATGAATCCGAAAATGTTGTTTATTTTAATTGTTTCAGTAATTGCCAGTTTTATATATAAAATATTTTTATTCTGAAGATTATTGCACAAGTCAAATAGGATATATATATATATATAGAGCATCGTACACCGAGATTTACAAACGATGAAATGTATAAATAAACAATTTATTGAACAAAACTAGTAAAGCAATATGTAACGTTAATTGCCGTTATTTTAAACTATAATCTTTGGCTCACAAGGGGTATAATATATAGTTATATAATGCTTTGCTAAACTATCTTACGATTTAAATATATACGTGAGCATTTTTTTATATTTTTCTACATACAGATTTTCACTTTTTACAAATGTAAATACATGATTAAACATTAGTTTAACAGACAGTATATTAATAAAACTTTTTATTCACCGATGAAATGCGACACTGTTAACAAAATATTTTCATATCACGCCGAATAAATAAGTTTTGACACAGAAAGCTTATGAAATACTAAAAAAATATATATATATTATATGTATGTCTGAGAACATTGTTATTCACAAGCGCTATGTAATTTGTGAACAATAATCACATATTACTATGACGAGGATATCTGACTCTACATACAATTACATTGATACATTATACAAACAATATATATATGAATCGTAGGCTAAAGATTAATTTTTAATACAGGATTCCTGCTCCTGGCTGAGATGTGGCAAAGACAGAGGTATATTTTCGTTGATAGACAATTTACGATACATTGACAGCAAATAAAGTAAGAGCGTCTTTTCAAATTTTTTGTGCGTTGGTTATATTTGATATAATTGAACAGGAATTTTCGATTCGATTAAGCACACAATTTTGAAGAGCGATCAGTTGGTATATATATATATTATATAATACTGAGTTGAGAATATATATTTCAACAGTTTTACCGCTTTAATATATAATTGATGAAATAAATTAAGGAATATGTCTCCAAATTTACCACAGCTCATATAATTGATATTTTAATATAATATACTGAAAACATCACAAATTTCTTTCTTTATTGACATGGATAGAATATTAATTGCGGTAAACGCAGAAGGTAAACAATCAAGCGACGGGTGGCATCTTATTCAGGTTTTAACCGATGCCATTGTACGATGGTTTGCCGCGGTTTTGTGATCATATCCTGCCAGTGTTTCGTCTCCGATGCGCCGGAACCATTTTTACCTGCAATGAGTAGAAACACATTCAATGATTTCATATTCAGGCGTTAAATACCGGAGTAAATCGTATAAGTCGGAAAGTGTAGTAAAACCTGCGAGTAAAATCCTGCCTATTAACTCGTTCCGTCCTATGTTGTCAAAGTCCATAACCATAACGTCCAATGAGCATTCTCTGATCTTTTCCCACGGTACATTGAAGCTAAACGTTTCGTTAAATATTGGATTCAACGTGCATTTAAATATTGGCGTCTTGCGTTTTTCAATTCGCTTGTCCCCAAATTGAAGCCAAACTTTCACGTATGGATCTGAAAATAAAATAAAAAATATATATAATTTATTACATTAATAATCTTATCGAAACTAATTGTGACTAATTTTTTCTGAAAAGTTTCCTAGATAGATTCAAACAAGTCAAGTACGGAACTTGTCAGAAAAAAAAAGTTTATCAAGCACTATATATATATATTACAAAAGTTAGACAGCCGTATAGGATGACAATGAATTATAAAGTTTTACTGGATAATTTGTTATCGGTATCATAGTATTCATTTCAATAGATATATAAAAATGCGAGTATTTACAAAATGCAGCGAGTTAAAAGCATTTAATTCCAGTGCATTTGTAAAATGCGCAGTACTCAAATATTTATATGGAGTGATGCATTAAAATCTCCATTAGATGGGCATTTCAGCGTTGAAATACTGTATGCCTGTATATTCATTTGGGCTGGCGGTTTTGGAAAATATATCTATGACATTTTAATTAAAATGTATCTTTATACATATAATAAAGTTTATTAAAACGAACGCATTCAAATGCGCGGATTTTACATTTGTTCCATACGTCAAACGTCAAACAATAAACAAGTGAATACTTTTTTGGTCCGCATCCGCTCTAGTTGACCATAACTATTCGTAAACATAAAATGTCAAGCTGTTGGAAATGAAAAGGAAATAACTTTTCATATTATGACTAGTCGGGTCATCAGATATAGTTTACAACCACGGGTATATGTCATGTTTGAATTTAGATAAATATTTATATGGTTAATAAAAGGGGACATATAAAATAAATTTAAAATGTTTATGCCCGGAAAATATATGTATTTATGTATATGGGAGAAAAAAATATTATTATCTTGATGGATATGTTGCCTAAATACGTCGTAGTTGCATGTAATAAAGAGGATACTTATATATCGCCCTTAGTAATGGCCCAGGATATACTTAGCAAGCTTCATTATTAATTCTCCAGATTTCCCGAGATTAAAATACGTCATTTGCCAAGGTAAAAATGTCTAAATTCGGAATTGCGTCACATAACGACTCCGTTTAATAATATCTACGTGGCTACGGCCGTAATGAGAATCCGTGATATATGAGCGAAGGGGATGGGGTCGGGGGCCGAGTTGGCGAAAAGGGATCCGAGCGAAAGTGCGAAGATTGGCCCGGAATAGAAGGTCGCAGATATGAGCCTACAAATCTTGCGCTTATCCGGTTGCGGTCCGGCCCACCTTGGCGGCTTATTAACGCTCACCCATCCAGCCGTTTATTGGCCGCCGCGATGCTTGACCAGGAATACAGTTTATCGGCGTGGATGGCTCTCTCGTTAATCTAGCCGCGCACTGCCAATTAGTCGGCTCGTTTGTCTTTGTCTGATCTCTTTATTTACACAACGGCGTCCTTTTGGCGTTAAGCGATTTATCACGGCGCTAAAAAAATATATTATCAATTTTTTATCTCTCTCCAAATATCCGAAGATTTCCATATTTTCGGGGTGTGAATAAATTTCTTCACGATAAAAGGCGTTCGAATATCTATTATTGAATATAAATTTACCATGGTTCTGGATCTTTGCAGGTATGTTTATTTGATTTACAAATATACGTATGTGCGAAATTGGGTCAAAATTTTGTGCGCTGAAACAGCAGTGAGTGGCGCAGCGTCGACGCATCGTTGATGAAGCATAATTGGCAGAGTGAAACATGCTTCAGAATTTGCACGGAAAAATACATTTTCACAGCTTTTGAAGGCTAATTGGCGAGGGAAAATATCCATTTTCTGGAATTTACTGCAGTTTTATCTCAATTTCATTAAATAATAACGACAGAGGGAACGATTTTGTTCAGCGGAAATAAAAAACGCCGGAAAAAACATCGAGAATTTATTTCAATTAAAATGTACCGGTGCGCTTGTGGAGATATTTTTTTTTAACTATTTAAATACATAATATTTCAACCCGTTTATATTTAAAACACATATTAAACATCTATGTAATTAATATTATCCGTAACAAAATTACCAATAACAATGTTTAATAACACTATTTGCTATCTCTATATTTAAATATTCGGGGAAATCTTGAGATCGACGAATGTATTTCTCGGAAACGCCAACAATGAGAAACCACGCACATGATTTAAATCCCCAGATATTTGAATACCATTGTTTATAATTAATTTTGTATATACATATTGTACAATTAATATCGTTATTCTCATTTGAATATCACTAACATTTTAGGCCACAATCAAACTGTGTACACAATTGTTTGATAACACGCTCTGCTCACTCATGCATATTTTGCGCCGTTATTAAGTCAAAATTTGATAATAGTTCTTTATCAAATTAAACGAATGGCTAAAAACATTCCGACATTTGGTGTCGCCATAATTCACCTCGTTTTTTCTCTCCTCGCATTATCCGCGCTGTTCGGTAATTGTGTCCCCATGTCCAGGTGTCCTTCCATTGTTATTGTAATGTAATGGAGAAATGGGAAAAACGTTTAAATGGTTTATTACATGGTGTGGGACCGCGCACGACCCGGAACTAAGTAAAATTCCATTAAGTTAATTAAACACACGAGTCGGCTCTGTCATTTACTACGCCACTCCAGGTGTGTGCCTCCCGAGCACCCCTGATGCCTCCCAAGCACCCCCCGCCGCTTCTTTCTCTTTTACTATGCATGCTAACAACAAATTAATAAATTAGCGAGTGTGTCTCTGTGAGTTGAATGAGTCGCGATGGTCATATTCAGTTAAAAACTAGGCGTAAACACGGTAGTAAAAGTTTTTACAACTCTCCTCCCAAACCCAAGTTCATGGTTAAATTAATATAAATTAAAAATGACAAAAAAATGTTTTGCACTAGTTAACAATCAGTCTAAATCGGGAGGTTCCAACCAATGGGGAATTTTGGAGTTTTAGGGATTGAATCTCTGAATTGCTAGAATATTAATAAAATAATAAAACGATTTTTTTCGCCGATTTCCAAGTTGTGCATGTTTGCCAAGGTTTTAGAAAGCCTCGTTTATAAGCAGCTGTATGCCACTTACAAACATCATTTTAACCCAAGTCAACATGGCTTTCTAAGAAGCAAGTCAACAGTTACTAACTTGACTCTCTCGAGTGTCATTATTACTGAGACCTTGAACAGTGGGGGCGTCGTGGACGTAGTGTTCACTGACTACAGTTAGGCATTTGATATGTTAGATTACGTTATCTTGCTTCGGAAACTCTATAAAGCAGGCATCCATGGGAACCTGCTGAGATAGTTAACCTCATATTAGGGGTACCAAAAAGTAATCCATTTTCTTCATGCCTTGTTTGAAGTTTATCCTCGTCTAATTTTTGAGGAATTATCCTAAAAACTGTATGCTCCATGGTCAACAGTACAATATCACTTGAAAAAAATCGGCAAACATAACCGAATGGACTCTTTGTTGTCGAGACATAATGTTCAAAAATATTTGGACAGAATTGAAACCAGCGATGAAAAATGGATAGTGTACGATAACGTTACTCGAAAAAAACAAGGGCTTTCAAACAAGGATGTACCTGTCCCGATCCCTAGGGCTGGTCTTACCCTTCGCAAGGTGCTTTTGTGTGTCTGGTGGGATATTCGAGGAATTATCCATTACGAATTGTTGAGACCAGGAAATACGGTAAATGCAGAGCTTTATTGTCAAGGCGAAAAATAGAAAGGGAGTAATTCTGTTGCACGACAACGCACGCCCTCAGTGCAAAGATGACTGGATAGATGACTAGATAGATGATGTGGATTTAAATTTTGAAGTCTTGAAGCATCATCCATACTCGCCAGACCTTGACCCATCTGATTTCTATATATTTAAATCCATGGAATACTCGCTAAAGGACAACAAATTAAAAAAATTTCAAAATGTCGAGAATCACTTAAATATCTATTTTGACTCAAAACCTTAAAAGTTTTTATAGAAAAGAAATTGAAAAGTTGCCTGAAAAATGGCAAACAGTCATAGATAACGATGGAGATTATATAATATAACATTAAAAAAAAATGTAAAAATATATTTAATAAATATTTTTAATGTTAAAAAAATGGATTAATTTTTGGTCCCCCTAATATATCGATCGGAGGTGTCAAGCAGTCGTAATTAACCGATGCAAATGGCGCTATATCCCCTTGGGCGTACCTTAAGGCTCACTTTTTGGACCTCTGCTGTTCATTTTTTTCATTAACGACATTGATGATTGCTTTAAGAATTCCAGTTATCTTATGTTTGCCGATGATATGAAGATTCTCAAGACGGTTAGATCGAATACTGATACCCTAGCTTTACAAGAGGATTTAGACAGATTGACTGACTACTGTGTACTGAACAAATTAGATATGAACGTTTCCAAGTGTGCTGCAATGACTTTCTCGCGTAAAAAAATGTCCCAAATCTGTATATAATCTCAATAATCTAAAAATGCGTTTTGACTTACACGTTGAAAAAGTCGTCCCCAAACCATCTAGAACATAAGGTTTCATTATCAGATGCTCTAAAGAATTTCAATATATGAAAACTTTAACAATTCTATACTGCGCATACGTAAGAATCCACCTTGAATATGCCTGTCAGATTTGAAACCCTCAGTATTCGATTTATATTGACCGTATCGAAGCTATTCAAAGGCGATTCTTGAGATATCGTTCATTCAAATGGAACATTGAATACGGTAACTACGAATCTCGATGTCGTAAGCTTCATTTCCTACCCCTGTATTATATACGTAATGTAGCGATATAACTTTGCTCTCACGCATACTGCATGGGGATATCGACTGTCCGGCTATCCTAATGAAGTTTTCTTTGACTACCCCTAATAGGTCCCTACGTAAATAGCCCCTTCTGCTTGTTCCTTAGGTCTCCTCTAAATATGGTCACAACTCTTATGTCATCAGAGTGTGCAACCTTTACAATGGCTTAAACAAGGATATAGACCTATTCCACGATAAAAAACGAATACTAAGTCTCTTGCAATGTCTTTCTTTCATCGCAAATAATGTGTTTCTTTAATTTTTATATTATTCTCTTTGAAACTTGTAGAAATTTGTAATTGGCCTATTGCTAACTATGTATTTGTTATTTTTATATTATGCTTTAAGTTTCTCTTAAAAATGTTTAAATAAATATTTAATTTAATTGAGATTAAGGTTCAGGTTGTGCAGGAGATCCAGCATTAGGTTTATATTCGATTCAACTTGATGACTAGACCAATGTAGCCTCGTGTTCCCAGTTGCTGAATATGTTCACTCCGGTTCATTTAAAGAAGAGTTTTCATTTTATTCTACTACAAGTGCCACACATATTTTAGAAAAAAAAAACAGTTTTCTTTAAATCAGACAATCTTTTGTGAATGTATTTTGTATATGTAATTTGTATGTAGGTGTTGTACAGATGGAGCACCAGCTATGTTAGGAAGAAATCGGGTCTTCAAGGTCAATAGTTTTGGATGATATTTGGTCAATAGTAAAAAGATGAGCTCTTAACTCATGACTTTTCAAGCGGCTATATATTCTTTTCCATAAAAGTATTCGATGCCTTTTAAAAGGAAACGTAACACATTTTAAGCCTACAGATGAGCTTACAATTTTTTGGTCGTTAGAACTAAACTGAAACTTTAGATGCAAAAAAGTTATTTAAATATCATAAAATTTAGAGACACCTGGGAGTGCAAGATAATCAAAATCAAAAATTGGAAGAGAAAAGTAAGGTTAATCAATGTTGCAACGTTTGAAACATTATCATCAACTCTTATTGCTAGTGGCAAAGATTTTCTTACTTTTCAAAGACTTTCCAGAATTTTTAAGAAATGAAATTCTACAGCATTTAGAAGCATTTGATATTTTCCTGAACTAAGATGAGATATATTTAGTTCACTATCCGTTTATATTGTTTGTTGAAAAATATCCTATTAATTGTCAAAACAAAATTTTAGAGCTGAAAAATGGGTTGGGCTACCCTAATTTAATTGATTATAACGGATTTATTGAATCACGATACGTCGGACGTTTTCGGAAGCCGATTCTACAACTCACAAGATGGCGGCGATATAAATGCATTCATTTGTTTTCCGCCATTTTGAATTTATGTGACTGCTGTTTATGACGTTTCAATGCGTAGATCATGCGTTAAGGAAAAATAGCATTCGATTTTTATGCGACATATTAAAACATAAAAAAGTAGAGTGACCATGTACACACAGTAAAGTTAAATATTTATTTTTATGATAAAGCAACGTGGATTAAAATAATCAAAACAACAAAATCCTGTTTATACATAATTACTTACGGATTTATCGGGAAACATGGTCGAAATCTGATGTCTTAATACCTTTTCCGTTATTGTTTACAATTGGAATGATTCACGGAAGCGTATTCGCGAAAGAATAAACAAGTCATATTTGCACAAATCGATGAAAAATAATATTGGGTATCCGGTTATATTGGATATATCTTATAATTTACTCGATTTACCCACATATTATTTATATGACAGCTAGAAAAAAAATATCCTTATCGAAAAGGATGGGTTCGACACATTTTCGATATTTTTAAATAAAACACCGTTGTGTGTATGAAATAAAACCTAAGGGCAAAGCAAAAGGTTTAGCGAGAGCTACGCCAAAAAAAAGCTTTAACGATTCCGCAAATTACACATAAGACGTGTTTACGACAAACAAAAAAAGAACCGAGAAAAAAAAGAATTGTGGTAGTTAAGGGCCGATTAGGAAAGATATGTCCAAGAAAATTATCCAGCCACATCGATAATAATACGAAAATAAATTGAATTTATATATATTTATAATTTCGTATAAGTATATGTTTAGATTGCGTAATTTATTTACAGATTAATTGAAATGAGAGTGTACATTGAGAGTAATTATTGAGATTCAAAGGATGATGTACTAGAATAACAAAGAGCTGCAATTATTCGAATAGTTTCTAAATTCTAGTTGAATACCTCGTCAGATTGCAATTAAAGTTAGTGCTCGTTGAAGTGCTACACGAGGGATAATGAGTCGGGATAAATTAAAAGCTTTCATACAAATACATTGCCATTGTTGAGTCACAATAGAAATATTTTAATAAAAAGTCGTTTTCTTATTTTTGAATTTGATTTTCGGCAACACTCTGTGTCGCAGATGGCAAATCAATATTTTCGCACAACAAAAGCTTGCACGATTTTATACTAGACGTTGATAAAATACTGTAGAATAAATAAAATTCCATTGAATAAATTGAAAGTTGCAATTTTGAAAGTTTTGCACAATACAAAAGTATGGAAATAGCATCACGTATTTTTTTGGCACCACTAAAAGCTGCAATTGAATATAATGGAATTGTTACCTGCATTGTAAAAATATATGGAGTGTAATATTCTGGCAAAATTTCAATTTTTATATATCGCTATTATTAAATAAAATAAAATGTCAAGAAAATTATGGCAGAACGCAATATATTTTATTTAAAAATGAAAGGGTTAGATTATCGGACGAGCGGAATTACAGAAAGGAACGCGGACGATAACACAAAAAAGAGTATACAGCATCTGCTTATCCTTTTTGTCTGCCTCCAGACTTATCCACGAGTTTTGTGTACACCGCGGCTCAAAGCTATCCGTGGATTTAGCAATATAAAAAAAAACTCACCAGATTTCCCGTTGATATCCTTCGCCTTGAGGTTCCTGGCCTTGAGTAGTGTCAATGTTAGAATGCTGTTGCTGGGATGATAGCACAAAGAAGTCAGCAGTTCCCCGCATTTGTCTTTGGCGGGGGGTTTCAGCGCTTTCCAGAACGAGGGCTTCTCACTTAAATCCACCTGAAAATAAATATGTTCGAATGTAGCAATATTCGCGAGCCATTACATACGAGAGTTATAAATTTTAATATCGTTATGGTGTGTATAAATCACGGCATCCAGCGGAAATGACTTAACTAGGGCAATAGAATAAGACATTCGGGGGATAGTGAAAATTTATGGGTTTTAGTCACATCCATTCCTGTTTACGTATTTACAATACGTTTTTGCTCCATCGCAACGTTACAACGCGATGCAATAAATAAAATTAATATCTACGTACGCAAATTAAAGGACGATATTTTTGTCGAGCCGAGACGAATCTTGCACATACACGGTTACATTGTTCGGGTATGATATATATATATATATATATTATATTCTGCAAGGAGGGTACAAACTTTTAGGTCGCCAGAGGAAATTAAATTATTCACGTTACATTAATTTAAGGTCGAATGTGGCCTGTAAAATTGAATGCGGTTCGATAATGGGTTTTTAATTTCAATTTATGCGAATACGTTCTATTTCGGTGGCGCAGGACGTGCGCATATTTTCGCAATAACAACTGTATGATATGTACTCGAATCTCTATAATTTATGTTCAAAAAAAGCCACTGCATATCTCACAATTTCGCCCGGCTCCATGGCGCCATTACCTTTGGACGTGATGGCGAAATAATCCGTGGAGAAATGCTACTGAGTGTACATATGGGTGTACCATACATTTCCATAGACTTTTTATTGATGTCGTGGATTCCTCTTTGCCAAAATTGTATTTTTTCCGTGTGAAAATATTTTGTCGGACCTCCTAAGGGTCCAATCCGAAATTATATGGCGGGGCCGGAAGTGGAAGCGGAAACGAGAAAGTCGGAACAGAAAAGAGTGAGTAATGACTGGAAATAAATTCGCGTTGAAATGTTAAGCAAATTCTGCGACCCCCACAGAGGATGCTCTAATAACGGCTAATTGATTGTCTTGAAAAGGGTTAACAGACATGTAAAAATTCCAATGGTTTGCACATTTCAAGGGGTTATTTGCGTAGTTATCAAGATATATAACAAATATTTTTTTTTATACACTATGTATTTTTTTTTTAATAAACGTTTGAAGTACTTAAATGAAAAAGTCTAGTGAGAATCACTTCCCAGATTATTTGTTTAATCTTTTAAATTACTTGATGCTAAGAATTTCTCCCGTTTTCAAAATTTCTTAATGGATAATGCTGTAAATATTTTTGGTCAATCACTGTTTTTTTATTTTCACGTGGTCGTAAGTTATCCATTCTTCATCTTCGTTAAAAATTCGTTCCAAATATTTTACCGTCGAGGACGCGGGATCCAAATTTTCATCCTGCTAACTTTACCAATGCTTTTCAAATGCACGTACATTTTGTATTCAGATGTTGAGAATTTTTGGGAATCTGTTACAATAGTGGATTTTAGCAAGTCTTCATCAAATTTTGATGGTCATCCTGATTGAGAGGCATCCTATAAATTCAAACTACCCGATATGAATCAACGAATCTGCTTTCTGTCAACACTCGTCTATAAATTTTATTAATCTAGCCGTACCGATATTTGGGACCTCAAGTTTTTGATATTTCTTGAATAACTCTTTTAATATAAATTTTTATATAAAACATGTTCCAAAATGATTGTTTTTATCTAAAAAAAGTCTCAGTACTCATCGTTCTTTATTGATTGTAATTGCGAAAAACAATTAAAACAACAACATTCGCTTCTGTAGCCACGGGCGTGATGTTTTTTTATCGTAACTAGTGACACGTGCTGCGAGATTTTGGTCGTTGTTCTATCGGCTTGATTAGTAATAAAATCTAAAATATCGACCAAATTTTGAAGCATATCAAAATTATTTATTCTTAGAATAATTCATTTTTTTAAGCAAAAATTCAATAAATATCTTGACTTGAAATGCTTGTGGCCTTTTTTTCATTATGAATAGACTCATCTTCGGACAAAGCGGGTGGTTTCGAGCCGCCATGACGGACCAATTAAATGTAATTCGAGACGCCACTGACTTAGCTCAGGCTAGTATTAAAAAAAATAAACAAAAATTTGATCTACATCTCAAAAAGTTTCACTATCACTAATATAATTGCAATAAATATGCAATGTAATTGGCTGACGCAATACCTTAAAAATTGTAATGATGAAATACATTTGGACAAACAGGCAAACTAATTGCAAAAAGATCTTCAAATTTCTTATCTTTTTTAATATTTTGGATTTTATAGGTTTTCTTATATACTGCATAGAAAAAATTCTACAAAAAAAATCGCACGAAAAAGAACGCACAAAAAGAGGTTTGTTTGTACAGTGTGATGCATGGAGGAAGACGATTTACATCACCGGAAGCAAACGTTGGTTGCGTTCAAGCTGATCTGATTGAAATAGTATTGTCTGAGAGTTTCTGACTTAGATATTTTTTTTAATGACATATGATGGGTAAGGTTTGTAACAATGGTACCTTTAATATTAATGACATATACAACTTCATAATAATTTACGTCATCCTGTGTTTCAACGTGCACTCGTTCGATGTCCTATCTCTTCAGGTTTAATTGAATTTCTACACGAGCGAGCAATTCAATCTGCCATTAATTAATGCAGTGTTGCAAGTTGGCCACTTTGATTCTGTACAGAAGCTGCCATTGTATCCCATTGTTCAACGCCGATACGTATTTATTTTTGCAACGTTATGACATATGGGGATCACGAATCGCTGAATATGCAACAGATTCGTTTGTGATGAGAATAATAAAAATTTTGTACAAATTCTTATAAAAAAATATACTTTATTTTCATGATACTTATTGAATTTTCGAGAATCTAATTTATATGAGATGTATGAATTAGATTCAATTTATAAATGGCACAGAGGCGTCACTCACCTGGCACAATGGAAGAAAGACTTCGCCGATGGAGTCATCCCTGGAGAATCGGTCGTAGTCGAACACGTGTAGATGGAGTACCTGAATAATGATGAAATTTGCATATTTTAATAGAAATTATCTGGAAATAAGTGACTAATTTAAAGCGCGACGACTCACCCTGCTTTGCAGCTTTTGTATCGGGAAGCCTTCGAAGTAGAAGGTCTCGTTCCATCGGGGGTTGAGGGTCCTCCTTTTGATCTTGGTCTCGAGCCGATGCTTCTTGTCGGGGAGCAGGGTCACGCGGACGTAGGGGTCAGAGGTCCCGCTCAAGTCTTTGGCCGGAAGTTCTTTACCCTGCAACCGGAATGGGACAATTTAATAAAAAATGCAAAAATATGTATTGTTATCGTATTCGTTTGGGGCCAGAGTCCGCCGCAATCCCTTTTTATTATAAATACGTATTCATCGTAGCGTAAAGGTGTGGTGGATCAGTTGTGGTGGTTACCCACTGAACTGAAAACTCCACCCCATCTACCTCACGCTTCATCAATTATTAATTATGAGGGTGTTGCTTAAGAGGATTGATCGTTATCGGACTCTAAAGGTGATGTTCTTATATCTCTACAAAATAATTTGATCATAATTAATATCACGATACGCCTCATATCTCTGATTGGACCGTTTTGTATATACAAAGAAAAAAAAATGTTGAAGTTTCCAACAAAAAGACTGGCCGGATAGCCATCAAAATAGTTGTAAAGAGTCCATCTCTAATGAACCAACTTGTATAGGGATAGTAGTCTATATAGAAATATCCATTGCTTTGAGCTCAGCAACCATTCTTCTTCGAGCCATTCTTTCTGATAGCTTTTTGTGCCGTTTTGCGGTGTTGAATCTCGCGATAAATAAAGGAAAACATTCATTATTTCGACATATGTTCTTAGACGTTTGGATAAATTGAACGAGATAAAGAATGGATGTGGCTTATAGACTTTGTGATAATAGCT
This sequence comes from Philopotamus ludificatus, assembly GCA_022495035.1. Lineage (NCBI taxonomy): Eukaryota > Metazoa > Arthropoda > Insecta > Trichoptera > Philopotamidae > Philopotamus > Philopotamus ludificatus. The sequence goes on along the minus strand of JAGXCT010037123.1, from coordinate 242,519 downwards.
GTTAAAATATATCTTCAGTTGATACATATTTTATATATATACACATATTCATGTAAGTAATCAACAGGTTGTCTCAGAGTTTTATATTCACTCATTTCTTATGCGTTCGGGCAATAAACGCTAATAATAAAATCGCGGAATAATGTTTAAAAATCATCTTAGTCGAATATTTTTGGCATAAAATATAAAAATCATATTTTCCGACTGCCGTGTAAATAATATTCAATAAAGACAGCGTGTATTAGTCTTGCAGACAGATGGGAAAAATATTAAAAAAAAAACGTTGTTATTGTCCCATTTAAAGGGTTAAAAGAACGAGCTAGAATGATTACAGTTTTGAATGAATATATTCTTTTGTGTTAAATTTAATTCTACCTTTCTTATTTTTTCATCCACAATTTTTATATGTGCATACTATCTTTTAAAAATAGATCCAGTTGAGGAAATTCTGTATTTCGGCGTAAATTCTTATTAAATTAGATTTATTTGAAACGTTGTTGTACATATTTATTTTTATTAATTCATACTTGTAATTCTTTCATGGAAATCGAAAAGGGTCCATTATTATGAAGAATCCCAGCTAATTATAAAGTTTTGGAGAAACGTCGATATTGGGGTCGTTTATTAAATAAGACTAATTCCTCTACTTTTTCGTCGTTATTTTGATCTTACTAGAAATATCTGTTGAATATCAACGAAGGGACTTTAATTAATCTTTGCCGCACCTAATGACTCTTATTTATGTATTTATCATTGTAAAAGATTTATTGATTTAATGGTTTAAAATAAAGCTTGGTGATAATTATTCTATGAAAATTTACAAGGAATAACTATTAAAAATTAATTACATAAATATTTTTTACTTTTTGGTAAGTAATATAGTTCTTATCGGCGTAATACCCGATATTGAAAAATAAAGAAGAAAAAAATCTATATATGTAAATATAAATATAAATTTTAAAATCTACTGGCTCTATTTTAATGACTTGATACAATCCTTTTTTTATTTTAATCAGGCACATTACATTCCCTCTAGCCAGTGTCATAAAGAATTTAAAGAATTAGTTTTAGATCAGCCTTCTAACTAACATAGAAGGCTGATCGTGCACTCATTTACTTCAGTCGCGGTTACCTTACATCAGGGGTTCTTAACCCTATGCCCGCGAGGGCATGTGCGCCTGCTACCAGCTGATGAACTTGGCTTTTTTAACGGATATTTGTGAAAAATTTAACAATTTAAATTTTGAACTTCAGGGAAAAAATAAAGACATAGCCGAAATGATTTGTTCTATAAAAGTCTTCAAAGCTAAAATACAGTTTTAAATAAATAATTTGTCGAAAAATTCTCTTACACCTTTTACAAGGATGAAAAAAATGATCGGAGAAAACATTTTTGACCTAAAACTATTTATTATTCACCTTAAGAAGCTTAAGTAGATTCCAGTAATTTTCTATAATCGCACCAGTGGCTACATTTTTTGTAAATCCTTTTATTAATCAGTTAGACGTTTCAGAAATTGCTAATTCCATAGCGGAACTTCTTCAAAAAGAAACGTTCAAAATTGAAGATGAAATTTTGAATGTTCAAAATGACAGGAATCTAGCCGACGATAAAAAGTACCCTCTTTTGAAAAAAGGAGCTTACAAAATTAAATCCTGTTTTGGTTTTATTGCATTTTTGCACTTACTAACTTTAGGAAAGTTAGTAAGTAAATTAAGTAAATGCAACACCAAAGATCGCACTAAATGTGCTTTATTATTTTTATTATATTTTAACTTTTTTTGTAACTGTATGCTTTTTTTTTTATTCTTTTGTAAATGTAAATTAATACATAATCTTTTGATTTATAATAATTTATGTAAAACATACATATGTAATGCTGTTCAGAGAAAAATGATAAAATAATTGTTTTTTTAAAAATCGGTCTGCGCCCGCCACTGTTATCCAAAAACTTAAATGCGTCTGAATCCGCAATAAGGTAACGAACCCCTGCCATACATTATCGTAATAATATATGTGTTACATACAAGTCATGGCACTGGTTGTTAATTTTATTTAGTATTTTAACCTCACTTTTTTATTTTATCTTCTGAAGCACTTCTAAAAAAAAATACCAATGGGCAAATATGTTGAAAAAAAACATGTCTATGTAAAAATACTATGTTACTGATTAGCTACGCCTCGACTATGACTCAAGCATATATTTGCGACTGTGTGTGATAGTTGTCGGGTTCGGTCAAGGCCAACATGTGACTGTGCGCGTCTCTGTGACTGTTCTTATAAAATTGTTAGTCTGGAATAGTATTCGATGTGGCATGGACGTCGCTGTTATCTCACTTCACGAAGCAGCTGTCAGAGGTGACCGAGAGAATGTGATCGCATTACTACAAGCCCGGGCTGACGTCAACGCCAGTGATGCAGAATGCAACACGCCGTTGCATCTCGCCGCAGCACACGGACACTGCGATATAATACAACTTCTGGTAAAATACGCTGATATTAATCAATTAAACGCTTATAATCGTACGCCACTTCTGGAGGCGATTGTCAAGCGCCAACTCAAAGCTACTATCTTGTTATTGGAGTTGAAGGCAGATCCAAACGTGCAAAATGAAATAGGAGAAACGCCGATGTCATTCGCCGCCAGGCGTGGAAATAAACAACTGTTAAAAAAAATCATATTGTCAGGAGGACTACCAAACCACGATGTGTTGACAAACGCTTTTTATAACAACAAACCGGATATTATGAACATATTATTGGAAGCCGATAATTCTACTGTTGACGAAGCAGATCACTTTGGAGACTCACTTTTGATTAGAAGCGTTTTACGTAATGACCAACAATGCGCCAACGTTCTTATCAACCACAAGTGTGATATAAACGTAATCGACTCTAATAAATATACCGCACTACATCACGCAGTCTATTTAATGCACTACAACTTAATTAAACTGCTGCTAGAAAAAGGAGCCGATCCTAATAAACTTGCAATAAAATCCAAGACCCCATTATTCCTAGCGATACAAAACAATGACACGGACACAGCGAAGACTTTGATTGCATTTGGAGTGAATTTCAGAAACTTGCCTCTAAAAAATGCAATGTTGCATAAAGCCGTACAAAATAACAACATCGATATCGTGATGATGTTTATTAAAGAAGAGGGAGCTATCGTCAATAAGCCCGACAAGATCGGAAGAACACCTTTGATGACAGCCGCTAACAAGGGTAACTTGGATATTGTGACGATGTTATTGAAGATGGGGGCGCATAAAAATGCGCGCGATAAATTTGGAAAAGATGCCTTATATCTCTCCACATGGAACTTACACATCCACGTTCTCCAAATACTATCAAACGGTTATAAAAGCTCTCAGAATCCTTCAACTGACCCCGACGATATAATACAAAAGTATCCAAACGTGGTTTTTGTAGCGATTGCCAAAAAATTCAACATAGACACGATCAAATTGTTGATAGACGTTTTATCAGATGACGAGTTGAAGCAATTGAATATAAACAGAAGGACGCTGCTACATTTTTGTGTGCTTTATGATCGAGCGGATGTTATACCTCTCTTGAGACATGTAGGAATCGATCCCAACATCAGAGACGCCAGAGGTCTGACGGCTCTAAGTCTCTCAGCCCAAATGGATAATTTGGAAATAACCACAAAGTTATTAGAGACGGATGAATGTACCACCGTAAGCGCCATACTGTTAATGGAGATTGAAAACAACCGAAAAGAACACGTCGCAGCGCTAGTTACTTGCGGTGCACTAATCGAAAGAGTGCATATTAAAGCAGCGATCGATATGGACAAATCGGACGATTATACAATCAACGATGGACCATTGAGGGATGGAAATCGTCTGAAAGATACAGTTCTAGGTGTTTTGTTATCGAATAATGGCGTACCTGATTCATTTCATTGTGCATACGCATATGATTATGGGGTGAAATCGAATAAAAGCAAATTAGTACAGCGTCTGTGCGAAGCTGGTATTATTTTTGAGGTGGATATTCTGACTGCGAGGTCTCAACATTTCAGATCTTTTCTTAATTTCCATTTGATTAAACGAACTATCAAAGTAAATAACTCGTTCAGTATGAAAGCTGCGGTCAAAAAGGAATTTGCCGAGTTTTTAGTCCATTTTACGTATTTGCGCCTTAATGGGTACAATATCAATGACGAAATCTCCGATGGCGAAACTGCATTGCAGATGGCAATTCGGCTCGGGAGAGATGATATAGCAGCGTTTTTGGTTCAACACGGGGCAGACGTTAATTTAGATCAAAAGCAACGACTGCTGGCTGTTTGTCGTTTGAACCGCCCGAAGACATTGTATAAGCTGCTGATAGAGGCCGGTAGCGTGGACCGACTAGGAGTTCCTTCGCTTGAGCAGTTATGTCGCATAGCTGTCAGATCAAACAATGATTTTTGTTATATATGGAACGAGCACAGAAATACCATAAACGTATTAGAGTACCCACACAGCACGTACGATATCAACGCCAGAGATTGCAGTGGAAACGCAGCTTTGCACCATGCCGCACGCAGAGGATTATCCGATGTGTTAGAAGCACTTTTGGACGATTTTGCCGAGATTAATTTTAGAAACGACGAGGAAGATACAGCCTTGCACCTAGCCTGTCGAAACGGACATATTGATTCTGTGAATTTATTAATAAGTCGCGGGGCTGACGGGAAAATGAAAAACAAAAACTTGCAAACACCGCTGATGATAGCCGCCGAAATATCTGATATTGAAATTGTTAAACGATTAGGCATCGAATTTTCAGAAGTCATGGACGAAAGTGATGTATCGGGTTACACTGCGCTTTGCCACGCTGCAAAAGCGGGATGCGCTGATGGTTTAGATTTTTTACTGAATTCAAACGTTGATATTCATCACAAGGCAGTGAACGGCAACACTGCATTGCACATTGCAGCTGAACACGGTCGCACGGATGCTGTACTTATGCTATTAAAATACCAAGCCGACGCTATAGCAGTGAATAATAATTTAGAAATACCGCTCATGTTGGCTGTTAAACATGACAATGATACTGTGGTTGATAACCTCATCGATCGTTGTCCTGATATCGACCAAAAAGACAAGTTCGGAAAAACCTCGTTGCTTCACGCTGCAAGCGTTGGAGGTACGAACTCAATAGTGAAATTGCTGAAAGCCCATGCCGATATATCATTGAAAGAAAAGCATGGTGACACCCCATTGCTTATGGCATGTAACAGATGGCACACAAGTATGATTATTGTATTGTTGGAACACGGAGCTGATCCGCGTGATCGAAATTCCAATCTGGAAACTCCATTGATACTTGTTTCAGACAACACGAAGGAAGGAAATGTTGAATTGATCTCTATGATTTTTAATAAAGCTCCCGATATGATCAACACTCCAGATATTAATGGATTCGCTCCAATTCATAAAACCGTGATGAGCGAGAGAGCCTTTGAATTTCTTCTAAAAAACGGAGCCGATATCCATCTTAAAACTAACGATGGAAACACCATTTTGCACATTGCGGCCACTACCTATAATCCACATTTTGTTAATCGCATAATACAACTTGGTGTTGATGTCAAAATCACCAATAACAAACTTCAAACTCCCTTAATGCTGAGTGTGATGAGAGATATATCTTTTTTTCATATATTGCTAGACGCTTCTCGCGATTTGATCAATAAAGCTGATGACAGAGGATTTACCGCATTGCATTTCGCTGCTTATTATGAACGTGTGGCTATTACAGAATCGCTATTAGCAGCTGGAGCAGATCCCAACATTCGCACCAAGAATGGTTGTACTTTCTTGGACGTGGCAAGGGAAGAAAAGTATTTGGATTATGTATCTAAATTTGAGACTGAAATTAATAATATGCAATAAAATTTAATAACATAATGTCGTACTTTTATTATTAAACACCTTTCATTTAATATATCATTCATTCCGGTCAAGCGGAAATAAATGACATTTGTTTTGTTGCGTTACTTTGAAACCGGGTTTGTTAACACTTTGTAGTAAACTTTTTTGACAGCCAGAGATTGTAGAGACACATTTGTGGTATTTTACGATGCTTTTATTATATAAAGGATTGAAATCAAATGGGGCTTCTTAGATAATCTGCGATATTTATAAAGACATCATGAATCTTTGATTGTAATGGCTTCGTAAGTTCAAAACTGGCGAGAGGACAAATTAAAATCGGGTAGAACTCTTAAAAACGAAGATGACACTTCATTAGTAGAGCCCGATCCGTGTAAGACAACCAAGGAATTTTTACAAGATCTCAAATGTCCATCGTCAACAGCGAATGATAATTTTAAAAGGAACAAAAAAAACAGATAATAAATTTGGGTATCGCGTGAATTTTCTACAATGGTCTTAGTAAAATGAATAACCATTCTTACTGTCAATATATGAAACTCATCCGTTTCTAAGATGAATTGTTACTGGGGATGAAAATTGGGACCTTTACACTAATCTGAAGGGGAATGACTTTTATTGAAGCAGGTATTCGTATCGACGCCTAGGTCACCATTGTCTGAAAAAGGTTCTACTTTTGTTGTATTTGTTTGGATGTTTTAGTATTAATTCTCAATAAATTACTAAAACCTGATTAGACTGTCGCAGCAGATGTATTGTGCCTAATTATTAAGATTAAAGGAGGCAATGCTTGAAAAAGATCATTTTTAGGAAGCGAGCACAGACGAAATTCTCTAGAATGATATTGGAACACAGATGTGATAAAAATATAATCATTTTTAAGTCCAAAATTACTTGGAGTCGTATTTAAAATATACCGCCAGAATTGAACGAAAGTGGTATTAAAAATCTGCCAATTCTATAAAGGAAAATCATAGATAAAAATATTTAACGGAATAATATTATATAGTTCTTGTTTAAATATTTTTTTGTCGCATTAAAAAAATTGATGTTTATTTCCGCTCTAACTGATATGTTATTTATAGATATTTCTTAATATAAAAAAAAACATCAATGCATTATCCCTTTATGTGATTAGGATTTATTACTGCAGATAGTACCATGAGTTTCGTTTGCGATTAATACCAATAGTTCGGGTCATAAATTAATCTATAAGGATAATATTGTCTGTAAGACCTTTTAGCGATCCCTTTGGGTTTCGAATCCGATGGGTCATTGTTGGACTCAAAGGTCGGCCATATCCGATTCTTTGATATATACCAGCAATTACATACTAAAGAATTCACGGTTTAAATATTAGTCTGGTAATTTATATTATTTACCTGAATTATCCTCAGTATGAGAGTGGTGTTCTGGAAATCATACTCCAATGAGAAATGGATTTGGCCAACGTTTTCAGATGGTTCAGAGTTGTCGATGTACATGTCCACCAAAGAGATTGATCGATTCTGCAGGAACGCCATCTGCTGGGGGGAAAAAAATAATATAATTAATACACATTTTATAAAAACAGTTTATTATAGTTTGCAATATTATATTAAAAATAATTTATGACTCTCAAATTGAAAATGGTTAACATCAATAGTAATATAAATACGAATATTCTAATCCACGGATAAAATTGAAATATATTGGCTGATGTAATGTAATAAATGAAATAACATGTGAAGTCTGTAAAAAAGAAAATTGAATTGAAAATTTATTTAAATATAAATTTAATAATACTATATTGAAAATTTATATTAAAAAGTATGGTTTCATAGTATGTGATATGTCTTAAATTAAATACCATGTATTTATAAATATACATGTTTTATTATTTAAATATTGAAAACTTATCTAAATTGCTACATTATTATGCGTTAGGTTCATTAGTGCACATTGAATACGTAATCCAGCATTCTGTATACTACGAGAATTAACAAAAATAAAGCATAAATTATTCAGAGCACGCATACTTATTTAAAATGAGATAAGATCATACCAAATAAAGTGCGATATTGAGGAAGCGTTTGAATCTATGTAGAAGACACGGACCGGTCTCTCCAGCGGATAAGTCGAAACTGGGAGGCAGATGAACCAATGCCAACACTTTTGATTCAATAATGTCAGCAAAGAGCCATATTGATTGAATTAATGGCTGATTAACTAGTTTTACAGCCGAGTCGGATGTCGTCTTTTCTTTGCCGCCGAACCCAAATTGAATTTCATTATGTAAACCAGGAGTGGGGAGGGGGGGTGTTACGGACTTAAAGGTTCGCAATATATTTTTTCCTGATTTTCAGGGTCACTGGATGCCAAAGGCCGTTTGCGATGCTCAGCCTGACGTTAATAATATTTTAAAATATTTTTTTAAAAATTTAGATATATAAGGCAAAAACGTGGAAAGACCGGGCCCTTCCGCAGAAAGTATTTTATCTGTTCATTATAAATAAAATGTAATACCGAGGCGGGAAAGTTTCTTCAAACGCTTTTGTTCTCTGCTCCCGATGTAAATAGCGTAATACAGAAAAACAGCATAAATTAGGCGTTAGTGGGAAAACGTAACGCAACCCGTAAAAAATTAAAAATTGCGCGAAGATGCGGAAAGCCACAAATTCGAATCATGTCAATTTTCATTAACATTTTCTATATCATATATATTATAAAAACCTTAATTTCAGAACTATTATTACTGTTTAATACATAATTTATATATTTTTTCATATTGTATTATTTAAAAAAAAATTCCAGGGATGAAAACATTTCTGATTGGAGTAAATTGGAAAGAAATAATTGCGAATTGCGAAGATTGGAAAGAAATAAAAAGAATTAATAAAATATTAATAGGTGTATCGAAAAGAAAGCTATGAGTACACATAACTCCTTTTTTACACGGTAGATACGCTCCCCAAAAAACCGTGTAAAAATGGATAGAGTTCATACAAAAAATGAAGATTTACTTCTGCAATTTCAAAAACCGTATTATTATTGAAAATCGTGCAAAAAAATGACACATCGAATTTGTTAGAATCTTTAATGAAGCTTTTTGTTTGTTCTTTCTGTCCTGTGTTATTGAATTTCTTATTATTAGGAAATCTATTATATACTCCTGTGTTTAATGTTTATAAATTTCTTGATATCCAGCCATAAAAATCTGCAGGTCCCGGAATTTTAAATATATAGTAATTGTTCTTCTTGGTGAACCATGTTCAAAATTTAGTGAAAAATAGTTAAGTGTGCTGTTTTAACTTTATTTTTAATATTTTGTATCATAAATTTAATTATGTATATTTAAAAGACCCTACTTAAAATTCTCTAAATCCTTAGTTAAATCAAATTCTCAACAAAGCATATAGAATTTATTACAAAAATCACAAAGGGTAAAAAAATGAATAAACAAAGTACCAGAAAGATGTCAAAGATATAAATTTCAATCCGACTGAAAAAATATTAAAATTAACCAGTGTCGTAGTTTGTCACTGAGGGAATTATTAGTGTGAAAGACTCATTCCCCTTGCATCTTTAGTATCTTTATCGAATCTTTATATGTGAGAATGGCGGATTGTAATCTTTCTGTTATGCCATACATTCCAATCGTAGTCAAATAAATAAATAAATAAAAATAATGACTTATTGTGTCTTAACATTTAAAGCCAATTACAAGTAGGAAAATTAATTTTTATTTAGACATATATAAGTACTAATAAAATAAGAAGAAAAACGAACTAGAAAATAATAATGAGCCCGAAGCGAAATATCCTTGAAGTTCGAAGCTGATAATTTAATTTATGAAAAAAATTCGCTTAAGCGAGAAAATTTTATTCAAAAGCTGACAAGTTTTCTTAAAAAAAGATGCTGCGCAGAGAGGTAATTTTGATGTTTGACCGAAAGATGATAATTATACAAAGAAAACAATCTACAGGGCGAGAAAATTTTAATCTTTGTTTTAAAACCTCGCCCAAGAAAAGTAAGCTGATATTTTCGTTCAAAACAAAAAGTTGGACAGCAAGAAAATTTAGAAATTTTATAAAAAGAAATGTGTAGAGGTCCGGTCTACCCATAGTTCCACGGAATTTATGAAACCATGATTGCACAAAATCCTTCAAATATTTTTAGTTAGTTATTTTTTATGGGAACTGTTTCTATATTTGCAGAAATACATATTTGTCGATCTAATTGTATAATAGAGAAGGACGAATATTAAAATTACTACGAATACTATAGCACAATTAATAAATCACTCAGTAAAGTTGGGATTTGATTAGGTCACGTTTATGCGCCATGGCGGGATCGATATAATTACAATAATTAATTAACCGCAGTTAATACCTGTCTCAGATTAAAATTGATATATCGAAATGAAGCGGGCTCTCTTAGGGGCGGAACAAAACATTATTAAATTGATAAGCAACCCCCGCCCCCGTCTCGGATTTAATTAAACTCGCTCTCAGCCGAATCTTCCAAAAACTTTGTATTGGGCTTTTCCAGTAAACGCGAAAATTGATTCGCCGACTAATTGATTACACAATTAATTAATGGCCTAATTAACTAAGACGAGAAAATTAGGCGAGGCGTGTGTGGGCCACCCCGTGTGATATTAGCAAGCCCGATGGCCAAAGAACCAATTTGACGGCGGGAGGCAAATCAGCTGGATACTAATTATGTGTATGATCTATCAGCTAACTAATCGTATAATCTATTGTACAGAAGATTTCGCTTAACTCAGACACATTGGACTCAAAAATTTAAGGAATAATTATTTAACGATAACACTATGTTGAATAACTAATACTATTTACCAGATAGCCGAAATATATTACTCTTAGTTCATTTATTTGGTTTCTGTTCTTAAGGATTTGACCCAAATTACTGACTGTCTGTAGACAATAAAACAAATTTGTATGTAATCGTCAAATTTTAAGACGCAAATGCTATGTAATAAATTAATATAATTTAAATAAATAAAAGTAATATATTTATGCAGTTGCATTACTACTAATTGGTTCTTGCTCAGCAGGAAGCGAGTACGATTCGAAGAGCGGCACGCCATTTTCTCTCGCCATCCCCAACATCCTTCCAAGGCCAATCGAATTACCTCAAGACTGAGTAGATGCGATCGATTTTTTTTTCATTTTAAATTTAATCAAAGCAATAAAACAGTCCATAGTGATGCAATTTATATAGCAAAGTTTAGGACTCTAATCGTCATTTACGAAATTGCACCCTAGTTAACCCCGTTGAGCCCCGGCGACCTTGCCAGAAAGCAATCAAACGCCGGGTCACTCTCGCGCAAATATATAGGCGCCTGTCTCTAATCACTTAGCCCTGGGTAGCTTCGGGTAGCTTCATTTGGAATTCATCGAAATTTCGGCCAATTTCAGGGGATGAAATTTTTTTAACGCGGAAGGGTTCCCGCCGAACGCGGGGGTGTTGAGATATTAAAATTTATAATATTTTCCCCGGGAATACAGTGAAGAATGGGTTGATGTAAATTAAATTATCAAAGTGCGATACAAAAGTTGCATGAATAATTTATAAATATTAATATATAAAGTATCATATTTCGGCGGGATTTGGCAGGAGCTTATTTATGTATGAAGCGTCGGGGTTAATTTTTTAAGGTGATAAATCATAAATTTTAAAGTAATGGATATAATGCATGCATATGTTTAAAAAACAATTTATTATGATTTTAGTTAACTCAAATAAATTGTATAAATTTATCATCTAAATCGGCTCATGTGCGTATTATTAATATTCATGTGGATGGAAATCTCACACTAGTTTTCAAATATAAAAATATGTTCTGCTTATTATTAACAGTATAAAAAATATCTATTTTATAATACTATTATACGATGTATTATTTTGTAATTTATTGTGATTATTTGCAACTAAAATACTCATTTGAGTTTTTTTTAACTTGAGATACATTTACAAAACATTTTTCACTTAAGACAGGAATTCTTTAACTTTACAACAAACAATATTTGTTGTTCTAGGATATTTACGTCGTATAAATCGCCCTTCATTCGATTTGCTTAACGCAGGGTTTCCCAAACTTTTTCAGCGACGGAACACTTGGCAAATCCGAAATTTTTGGCGGAACACTTAAATTCTCATAATCCCTTGCGCCCATTGGTTTAACTGCCACGGAAAATGGATTCCGAACCCAGGAATCGTCCTTACTAGTTGGAAAAATATTCCGAAAGAGTTGTTTCTGCCATATGCTCTAAAATATCAAAAAATTTCTTGTCAATCAAAAAAATTCAATTCATTTAAACATCTATTCCAGACAGAAAAACAATCCAAATTCTATTATTTTATCCAATCAAGAAACTAAAATTGTATTTTTTTTTATCAAAAGATTAAATTTATCTCTGCGTTTAAAATTGTAATACTTTTTTCCTTGTAAATACAAGAAGACATCATACACCTTCTCAAAAACATCCGCCGATATGAAAGATGTACCAACCAGGAAGATTCAGAGCCAAAACGATAAAATCATGCTGCAAATTATTTTGTGCCTTCCAGAAGACTAATAATTCATTTTCAAAGTTCATAATGAAGTTTCTTCCTCATTCTCACTGTATGTAATAAAGCGTTTCGAGGATCACTATTTTAGACGTGCACTGGAATAATTCGACGAAGTGGTCTAGATTTTACATAGTTTATCATTTTCACGGCTTCATCCATAACATTATTTAAATTTGTAGATTTAATTTAGTCAACAGTGCATGCAAAATACAAAGTTTGCAAGTAGGTCTTGTTACTTCTTTTAGGATACGTGATACACTTTTCCCAGCCTATCTCTTGTTTTGTAATGTAATCATTAATACACTTGAATATATCTTCTCCTGTAGTTTTTCCATGTAGATATGCACACGTGAGTAAATCCATTAGCACAGCTAGTCCTGCGACATCTGTAGATTCATCCATTTGCAATGCATATTAACTGCAAAATCCAAGTCAATGTGGCATGATTTTTAATGGCATACTTCTAATTTCAAATAAAATATTATTAATTATATTTATATAAATATTGGATAGATCTAACAATGATATTTAAATTTTATTTTTCTCATTTAAAAACGTCTCGTACCATTATAATATTTTTTTCATATCATTGTTACTTCTATTTTATATTTAAACAAAAAGAAATTATACTATTTTACTTGTCGGAGGACTCTTCAAAGGATTAATAAGTTCTGTGAATTGAACCATTAAGATACTACAACTGATACTACAATGTACAACTTTTGTTATTGTCGTATTTAAATTTTTAAGGTAGTTTTGATTAAGGCTAATGGTTAATATCTATTACAATATTTAACTTTTTAAAATAAAATATATTTTCTGTATGATTTTAACACTCGACCATATATTTCAGTAATAACTTTTGGTGGCCTTGTTAGCGATCATGCCTTGATAAAAAAAGCAGTTACCAGCACGGATACATGCGTCTATGTGTGTTAGATATTTTCATAATAAAATAAAATTTATTGGTCAACAAGATTTCTATAAAAAAACTGAAATATTTTATTCGCCGAAGTTTGAATTGAGCCTTAATAAATAAGTTTCATCTGTTATTTAACAAATAATATACTTTAATACATTTTATATTGAATACCTTTCTGCTCCACAAATAATTATAGCTACATGTGAAAATTTCAATTTGCTGAAGAATTAATGATAATTGAACTGTCCCTTTTAGCCGCTGAATGTGACAGTGTTGCAATAACTTTTTATTTTTTCCATTAGAGCATTGAAAGAGGGTCGCTATCGGTTTTGAAATGATTTAGCGCCGTTCATGTTTTCCATTCGGGGTACAAATTATAGACCTCCGGGTCCAACCCGAGTTGGCTTCAAGCTTCGCAGGCGTGGGGCTATAATTTCAAATTAAAAGCTCCATCGTTACCGAAAGCTCTTTTTGAACACGACATAAAAAAATTAATTGCAAGTGGACTCGAATAAAAATACGGCGTTTTTAATATTGAGAACTTGGCGCTGTTTGTAACGAGCGTATAAAAAAATTACAGCAATGAACTCTCGAACTCATTTTAATATATTTTGTCTCGAAATTCCGATAATGATTAAATGTTCCTTTTCTTTTACGGAATATATGGTTTCGAACAAGTCAAATTTAGGCTGAACTTTAGCACCATATCCATTTCATCCTGTAACAATGAACTTCCGTAAAAAAACGCCATAGGTATTCATGTAACAAACGATGGGCTGTTACATGCCAGAGTGGAAAAGCCACAATGGGCTTGTAACAGTGGGTGACCTATTTAGAATAATGACCTCTTGTTCTAATAGGCTTACATGAGAGCTTAACATACCACGTGTTGCAAGGAAGGAATACAAGGTCCTTTAAGGAATATATAATACAACACTCGCTGGTTGACAATCTCTGTTTTGTCGCCCATGTAGGTGTAAATATAAATTTTCCTAGAAATAATATTACAACCCATTAAACAGATTAATTTTTGTCCATTTTCGTCCGAAAGGGCCACGCTGAAGCAATAGAATTTCATAAATAACCGCTCTTCATGTAATCAATTCATTTCTACCTTGAAATTGGAACAAAAAGCATTTTTGCGTTTCTAGCAGCTATGAATTTTAATAATATTTTAATTCAAATACACAAATGAATCGAATATGTGATAAATATTTTTATATTTTATATTATAATATATGTTACGAATTTTGAGATATTTTTACACTAAATCTTAGTATAATTTAAAGAAGCTTTCGTCGTATTTTTCTCGGGAAGTAATTGGCAACTGTTATCAAGTGGAGCAATAAAAATGCAAGTTTTAACTTGGACAACTTCTCACAGCGCCAAACAACTCGAACAAATTTAAACTCGGTTATGCAGTAGATAATGTTAAGCTGCAGAAATTATACAGACGGTCGGCAGATACTAGTTACCAACTCCTGGGACAAATGTTCCAACTTTCAGCGATTTTTCCAATAAGTTAAAGCTTGCCAGTTTGTTCTCTGACAAGAAACACAAACAGCAGTATCGCGGAAGCCGGAAATGAAATTACATTTAAAAATTCCGAATACGTATATTTGAATTCTTAGTTTCTACTCTGAGATTTCATTACGGAACGCAAAAATCCTTTAGTTTTTTCTCTTACGAATGAAAAAAAAATCGGATTACCCTCATAAATAAAATTACGTACTTTTTTCGGAGACTGCTTCTTTCCTTTTATCATATACCTTTGGTACAGCAGACTGCGAATATTGAGTTCGTAAAAATACTCGAATGAGTGGTGGCCAAGGGGGAGGGATATCGGTGGATTTACTAGAAATTGCTGACCCGGCCAATTTTTCTTCGTCAGAAAAAAATAATAAAAATACACATCGTATAAAAGAATAAATATTCCGAAACTATTTACGTAATGGAACTAAATAATAGTATCAATTTGTATGATTATTCATATAATTATAGTTAGATTTCTTTGTAAATTCGAGAAGCTTGAACTGGAGCAGAAATGCAAATTGACGCTAAACCTGTTCGTCTTGCTTGCTTATAGAAATTTCTTGACACACCACTAGAGAGGAAAATGCTAATCACGGAATACTCCGATCACAAAGGAAAGATTACAGCATAGTTTCTACAGCTTATTGCAGTATAACACCAAAGTCTCTATAAAGAATATATGTCATGAGAAAACACGACTATGCTATATGTTAAAATATATTAAGAAAATTCATTAACAAACCGCAGTATTATTTTAGGAAAAAGTCTATCGATTTAATATTTTTGTAGCAAAAAAAACACATAGAAATCATTATTTTATTCAGCAAGTCATATAATTCTATTGTTAATTATTATTAATTAATTAATATTAATCTACTTCAACCGCATATTTAGAATACAGTTAAACATACTAATTATATAAATGAGTATACTATTTAAAAATAATACAAACAATGTTTTTCAAAATCGTGATAAATAACTAAGATATATAATATACAATAAGAAATAATTATTAAATGTTCTAATTGTCGTAAATACCGTTTTCCATAATTTTAATAAATATGTATTTTTATACATCTTGATTTTTTTATACGATGTTAAAAAGAAATTATTGTAAAAAATGAAACTGTCCATTTTTATAAAGATAAACATTATTTCAAATAGAAAATCGAGTGTAAATAAAAAAAATACATTTTACTCAAAACGTGTAAAATCGAAGCGAAATATCTTGAGTAATACCTGATAATTGTATCATATGAAAAAGATTATATTATATATATTATTAGAAAAATAACTATGTCAAAGCTATCAAGTAAAAAGAGTAAATCATCTCTTAAAATTAAAAAAAAAATCATTTAAATTTCAATTATCCCCCCCACACATTTAAAACGCTTCTCTAATCTGGGATTCCACCTCGCCATATCTTGTTTTTAAAATCCAAAGTAAAATATTTGCATATATTACTATTCAATCTCTGTAAATTTTCTGCAGGTAAATTTAGAAAAAAGAAAATGAAATCCTTAACGCTGTTAACACTTTTGTGGACACTTGAAAAATGTAAGTGCATACCTTGGGACACTAATAATCGACACAATTTAGAAAAATAAAAAGCGATGAAAAGAATCTTTGAAAAATTAACAATTAATATCACTATTATTATTTATAAAAATGAGTCCAGGGACTATCAAACATTTTTTTAAATTCTTATTTATTATTTTTTTTAATTCGTTTTACATAAACGTAATCATGTATGTAAAATAAAATAAAATTGTATCACTCAAATGCCGTGTCATCGAAGTTTTTTTTTTTTAAATTCTGTCTACATTTTCAGTCGCAGCTTTTCTACATATTTCAATAACAAGTTTTAACTTGCAGAGAAACACTTTTTTGAACTTGCAGAGAAACACAACACCAAATATTCGTTAATTGATCTCGTGTCCTACGCAAAATATAAAAAATACTCTGCGATTTGTTACGGTCGGTCAACGCGTGGGGGACCCAAATTCCTTCTTTTCCGAATCATTTTTTCAGACACTTCTGAGTGATAGACCACTTTGTGCCGGTTATATTTGACAGTTCTTTGATGATTAAAGTTGGAGTTTTTACAGTTTCAGATTTTATGGTGGCTTTATTTACTGTACAGGGTCGTCCACTTCGAGCTCATCTTTTAAGTCAAAATTTTCGGATTTGAATTTTCTGTACCAGCGTTCACATTTTCTGACATCTAATACGTCTCCATAAATGTTGCAAATACTTATTGTAGCGATAGTTGCGTTTGGAGTGAAACTGGACGAATATGTAGTTTCGAAAATAGTCTACTAAAGTCTAAAGGAACAGTTTCGTCCGTTGCGATTGGGTCGAGTCAATTTTTTTTTAATTGAACACAGACTGAGACGTGTCTCAACAAGGACACAATAAAATAACACGTCTTGATTCGTCAAATGACTAAAAACAACTGATTCTAAAACTATCCTTTGAAAATACGACATGACTTTTAACTACACATATTGTATTTTTTTCCCACAATTAAAATACGTACTATTTTAATATTTTTAGAATTTATTTATTTGGTTTTTACATTATTACCTTTTTTACACGATTTCCTATACTATATTATTAGTATATTTTTTTGGGACTAAGTATAGATTAATTCAGTTTTAGTTGTTTGGTATTTAAAATCTGTTTCTATATTCGCCAGACTTCACATTGTCGTCATTCATTGCATAAATACGATTACAAAACTCAACTGTATAAAGCGATTGCATGCCTTCAGCCATAGTAACAAAGTTCCGTTCCGTGCTTACGAGAGCGTACAATGCAACAGCTGTCTTCGTGCCACATTGCAGCGGGACAACATTGTCGCGGACAGCGGAGAGGACAAGAAATGTGGGTATATAGGTATGAGGGTATGTGGGTACTCACCGAGGGGTGGGGCTCCTGGCCCTTGGCCGTGCCGGGGCCGGGCTGCTGCTGCTGGCCGCGGGGGCCCCGGGGCTGCGGCGTGGAGGCGCGCCCCCGCTCCCCCCGCGGCCCCCGACCCTCCCCCGCCGCTGCCACTGCCCCCTGGTGACTTGGCCTGCGGCGAATTGCCGGTCGTCCTGTCGACAAACAACAACAGCTCAACTCAAGCTAAAAACCGTGACTTTCGCTCGCCAACTATAAACTAGGCGCGCCTTGTCAAAGTGTCGAATTCTCTCTCGGACGACTGAAAAACTAATGAGCTTTTAAGCTTGCGCTTCGTTCGAGAGAGTTAGTTGAACTACAAATGAGAAAAATAACATAGAAAAACAGAGTATATATTTTTCTCGGAAATATTTCTAGCCGATTCGGCGAAACTATTTCATTCGAGCGCGTTTAAATAAATTTTCAATTAAGCTACATCAACTTTTCAAAGCGTCAAATATACGCAGCCGTGAATTGACCCGCTTCGAATATTAATCGACGATAATGCCAATTTGACAATGCGATAAAGTGGGTCAAATTAATTAACGAACTTTTCGCATAAGAAATTCGCGATGAAATTTTAAACCAATCCGGTGAGCGTCAGATTATCTACAAAAAAAAATGATGGTGCGTCACTATACATGCGATAGTGTGAGTGTTCCGGATTATCGGATTTGCGGTCATAATCTCGTTTCGAACCGATGCCGGTTTAATTAATTCGGCTGAAACGGAATCCGCGCGTGTTTGTTTCAGAATTGAATTGATGCAATTTGTTGCAGTTTGCTCACGTTTCATATAAATACGAAGCGTTCCGTTGTTGATTTAAATAATGACGACGAAATGTAAATTCGACGCGCTCGGAGAATGGCGTGTCTGACTTTCAAAGCAAATAATTTGTTCTATCACTCGTATGTACAAATGTGATTAAAGTAAAATACAACGCCGGAGGCTTTACTTACTCGAGTTGAGCTCTTCGTGTTGAACAATTCGCAAGGTGAGACGGCAGCAAGTTGAAGATCACGCACCGTGCGATGATAGGGCGAGGAGAACATGAAAATAGAAAAATTCAATAACGTTAGAAACGCGTCTGCAAATACTCGCAATAATTTAATATCAAAATTAATTACGACGATGATAAATAATCACTCGACATATATAACGTTTTCCATATTGTGATAATAAAAGCTTCGTAATAGCGATAACATCATACGTATACTCTACCAATCGAAATATATTATAACATAAATATTAGAGAGACCAGAAAGAAATCGCGTATTTTATAACCTATTACAGTTTGTGTCCAAATACAGTTTTTTGCTTAGAACTATTTTGTAGCATTATTATGAGTAATAAAGTTTATATTAAGTTAAGGGTAAAATGTCGAAGCCAGAAATTGACGAAGGACACTGTATGCTATTTTTTTCGACTTTATTACACAAAATTGTAGCTGGAGATGAGAAATGGATCGTTTACATAAGTCGAAAAGAACAATGGCTTTCTCTGAATCAAACTCCCGTTCCGACCCCATAAGCCTGTTTTAACACGTTTCTACATTGGTGAGATGGAAGAGAAATAATTTATCACGAATTATTAAAACCCGGTAAAACAATTACTGCAGATATTTACTGTCAACAATTATAGAGGTTAAACGAGAAAATAAAATTCAAACGTCTAATTTTGTTTACCAGAACGGGAAAAATTCTCCACCACGATAATGTACGCCCTCATAAAGCAAGAACACCGCAAGAAAAAAATCAGGAGTTAAATTGGGAGGGTTTGACACACCCTCCATATTATCCAGACCCTGCTCCTTCCGATTATTTTCGCTTTAGGTCCATACACTTTAAAAGAAAAACGGTTTCGAAATATAACTGAAGTCAAAACCTACATAAATAAGTATTTAAGTAAGTTTTTCCAAAAAAAAAATTAAAACTGCAAGGTGAGTCAAAAAAATCGTACAAAATATATTTTGTATGTTAATTTTAATATTTATTTATATTTTTAATGCTCTAATTAATAGCATAAGTTTGTATCGTCATGTGTTTTAATTTATTAGATAATTCACATTGTTTTCGTATTTAATTTTATACGCACATACTGAATATAATTATTTAATTAAAATCAAACGCTTTGATGTTCAATTGATTGCATACAATTGTTCATTTATGTGTAAAGTACCGTTTTATTAGTCAAAATACAAAATTGAGTGTGTATATTATTAAATCCGATTTTATTTATCTAGTTCAATTTGTAATGTAGGGTTTTAAGTACATTTTGTACTTAAAAAAACTCAGAGCCGTACATGGCAGCGGAATTGAAATGGCTCCTGTTCCATTTATCCGATATCCCTAAAGTCGCATAATTGATTCGTCGCCGGCAAAATGAGATCCCCAAGGACCAATCCTTTTATCCGAAACAGGGGCCAGTTTGTGAAAATTTTATGCAAATCGAAAACATCGCCGGAAACGGGACATATTTTTTTTGCGATCCAATTAAAGCAAACAAATTGCCAAACGCATAAAGTCTAATTAAAATTGACATATTTTAGTGACGTCAGATACAAAATGCGAGTTGGCCACCGCTGCTTTGCCGAGTATAATACAGGCACATTCGAGCACGTTCGCCGGTGAATTTTCCGTTGGGTGGAAAACGACGCCCACCGGTAGGCGCCGCGCACAATGAAGGCAACGGCCCTGTTCACGTTTACGCTACCCTCAGGTGGAATGATCTTTTGTTTTGGCCGGCTCTATTGTGGGACAGGTATTGAGTGCCCGTCATCCAGGTCCCCTCTTTTGCAACCATATCACCCCCAGCTTCGGTCTCTTCCTGGGGCTGATGTGGATGAGGGCTCAATTGCCAACTCGAGACAATTGAATACACTGTACGGGCGGGCAAAAACTTTACATACTGAAAGTGTGTGGGTATGTGTGTGGCTATTTACCCCTCTATAAGTGAAACGTGATTCATCCCAAGATATTTTTTTTAATTAATAAAGATATATTATAAATAAAAAAAAAATGAGAGGTTTTTTTTAATTTAGCCTATATTTTATTTGAAACGAAAATTTATTTGTCCTATAACTATTTATCTCAATTACTGATACAGCACCTGATCAATAATTTAGGAACACTTGACACGTACGCGTACCTCGCAGTTCAATATAATAAATAATATGAAATATTTATGAAGTGAAATAAAAAAAATCGTACTATTACTTGATTTATAATCTAAACGTAACCATTTTCATGGCTCGTAGGTAACAAACATTTTTTTTATGATAATGTAATCTATGCATTCTTTATGATACTGGCCAGGGAGAAATCTAAGTATGAAACGCCCATTACTACCCCCGCATCTTTAAAAAATATTAAATATTTTAAAGTGGTAGCATTAAGGATAAAATATAAGGCCATCTAACTAGCGTCGTATAAAATTAAAAAACTTTATAATATTTTCCATAGATTAATTCTTTTAAATAATTAGTTACGATTTTCTAAAGCTTAGTGGCTAGTTTAATCTGTATTTTTTTTGTAATATCGTGACTGAAAAAAATGCTTCATTAGGAAGAACAGAATAATATTTCTTATTAGTATTATTAATAGATTTTTACAATTTAAAAATTAAAAATAATGACGCAACAAAAGTCATGACAATATGACTCAGTAGATGTTTATGCTTTTTAATAGAAAAAAAACAAATTAATTATATAAAACCAGATATAACATTAAAAATGTGTATGACTTTTTTTAATTGATGATATAAATTAATAATAATAACAATAACCAACAACGGAAAATTTTCAGCAATACGTTAATCAAGGACATTAAAACGAATTTATATCATCATCATCATCATCATTTGCCAGTCACAAGGCTCTCACTCGCTGAGGGCATGGACCTTACCAAACTCTCGCATGGTAGTCGAGGCCAAAGGAACCTGAGTCTCACACGTGACGTGAGGGCTCCCTTTTCGTGTCCATACTAACAATAACAACAACGGAAAATTTTCAGCAATACGTTAATCAAGGACATTAAACGAATTTATATATATATAGTTATATATATACTTTGTTCAATTTAATTAAAAACCACGTTAAATTAAATGTAATTTACGAATATATGGTATGACGTACAACTGAAATTCTTTTTATTTTAATAAAATTATAAGTTAATATAATTTATCTTAGTTGCCCATCTTCATTTGCTATATATATACAACCCTTTTAATATTTTTTACACTGTAACATCTGGTATTTTCCTGTAAATGAAATATAATATTCAAACGTTTAATGGCGGTGAATAAATAAATGTTCAAGAAATATATTTAAAGTATTTTTTATATAAAAAAAAATATAATTGATTTAGAAATGTGATGAAGCGTGCGTATCCAGAAAATTCAACAAATTGAAAAATTTGTAAATAGACTAAATTCAGTATTTAATATTTTTTTTCATAATAATTTCTTATTATAAAATGTTAAATGGGTTTAAAAAAATACAAATTACATTTTAATATTAAAAAAATTTCATTATAATAATTTGAAAACATATTTTGACGAGTTAAGTTCAAGGTATTACGTTCCATCAATACATTGACATTATTGATTAAAAAAATATATTCAAATATTTTATTTAGTGTTTGACATTGATGTATGACAGAATATTGAATATATATCCCAACATAATACGTATCATAAATAAATAATACATTTTCATAAGCAAATTCGTTACATATATTTACTCGGCTCGGCTTTATTAAGTTTTCTGTTAATTACATTCAGGTAATACTATTAATCCCTCTTTTTAATCTGTTTAATCTTATAATTAAAAACAAGCTCCCATTTAACGGAATGAATTTTTAAATGAAACTTACATAAAAAGCGAACAAGGATTTAATATTATATAGTTACAAGAAAACATTAAGCACAAAGATACTGAAACGATAAAGACTTACCCGGAATTTTCACAATAGTTTGAAATCCACTTAAGAGCCATTTTTTTATATTTATAAAACTTTCTAAAAAAGTTATATTTATATGCGAATAAAACTCGATGGTGACAAACACAAAAAAAATCTTAAAATTTCAAATGACACGTGTCTCCGCCAGTCCGACTGTTTCAAAGTGCCTCGGTTTCACGTGAAACGTTTATTTCTTTAAAACTCTCTGAAACTATCCGCAAAGTGGGACGCACTCTCCTC
This sequence comes from Philopotamus ludificatus, assembly GCA_022495035.1. Lineage (NCBI taxonomy): Eukaryota > Metazoa > Arthropoda > Insecta > Trichoptera > Philopotamidae > Philopotamus > Philopotamus ludificatus. The sequence goes on along the minus strand of JAGXCT010037123.1, from coordinate 219,428 downwards.
CGCCGCTCCCGGAAAACATAAAGTTGTGTAGCGGCGAAAACTCCGGATGTATGGATTCGAAAAAGTTTTCGGGGCAAGGTGAATAAACATATTTTTGATTTTCTCCGTAGACAAAACGGTGTCTTTTCAAAACTGGAACAATCGAGCCAAAAGTTGTAGGTAGCGATGGCGGCACCGTGGTTTGGGTAATGGTGTAATGGAATATCTCGCGATTCTTTAAAATTGAGTTATGGACTTTCGGCGAAATATGAGCGGAAACAATAGGGCTTTGAGAAATGGAAGCTGGACCGAATGAAAACAAGACAATTTCGCAAATACAACCCGAGGAATCAAAAATTGGTACTTCACAACCAATTAAATTCTATGAAAAGTTTATAACATAATTTGTATCATTTTAAATTAAATGAAATGTGTCTTGCAATGTCATTTTTATTTGAAATTTAGTATAAAGCATAATAAATTAAATTAAAGAGATAAGAAAAAAATACAAATTCTTAATTATTTTTCATTATTCTATATATTAATCTATCCGTCACGGCGGCTCGAAAATAACCGCATCATACGAAGGGGGTATCTTAGTTATTTTTTTATATAAACATTGCAATGGCTTGTAATCGCGACTGAGTTAAGTTAGTAGTCGGATAGGAGTCCGACGAAATTTATGAATTTATCAATTTTGGCCACTGGCCAAGGGAAGGCCAGGAAGAGACCTATTACCTGCTGCATGTTTTATAAAAATATTTATGTAGGTAGTTTGGCGCATTGGAATTAATCAATTTAATGCGATCTATCCTTCATTGAATACATAATTATAAAAATAAATAATTAATTTCAATCCAACTAAAATAATATTAAAATGAACAATTGTCGTGTTTTGACACTTGAGGGTATATTAGTTTGAGAGACTCATTTCTCTTAATTACCCCCAATTCTGCATAATTTTAGATTTTATACCCAATCAATATGACGCGTAAATAGCTTTGGGCTCCAGACTGAGCTCTTGCCGTATTTGTATATCTCATGTTTCACTTGCATTCGACACATCGTACCAGATGCGAGCGAGAAAAAACATCGCGCGCGTGGCATCAGAAGCGAATATTGTTGTTTTAAATTTTTTTACGCAATTGCAGACAATAAAGGTCATTAATTATTTATTTTTTATACTTTTTTAAACAAACAAAAAGTTTTTGCCATGTAGGATTACTATTAAACGGATTATTTGAGAATAATCAGATCCCGAATAGATCGGCACAACTAGATGAGTCATAGTTAACTGCTTATCTACATTATTATGACTTGTTTTTACCAGAGTTTCCGAATATTTCATACATTAACTCTTATATAACTCACGAATATTTTGCGAATTTCAGGTAAACTGATGAAATATACAGATCTCGATTTACGACCTTGTGGTTCCGTTTTATCTTCTTGGACGTAAATCGAAGCGGCCGCAAGTCGAATTTCATGTAATAATTAAATATAAATAATAGTCATAAAATATAATTAATTGTTATTATTCTGATTTATAATTTTAAGCTTTACAATATATTTATTGCAATTATTTTGGAGTATCATCATATTTTTTTATTACATTCTTTAGTGAATCCAGAAATTTTTCAGCGATCGTAGTGATGAGTTTGTTTTTCTTATATGTAAACTTGTCCAGGTTAGTTTGTATATATTTCTTTCATTTCTTTCTAAATTTCATAATAACACGCAAGTGCTTGCTGTATGATGAGGAACCTTCGAAGATCCATCTGCGTCTGAGTTGAAAAATATATTTTTAATTTTTTAATTCCGTCTGGTCAAAAAAGCACATATTTTTTGTAATTCGTTCTTCGTCGATCTTCCACATAATTTCCCAAAAGTTGAATTATGTCTCCATTGTCAGCTTCCAGATTATGTTGTTTAGCGAAATGTACAATATTATCTCTTCTACTTCTGCATCTCTTTTACAATTAATATTCCTTGATTTCGCTGACACCAAGTTTCTACTGCTTCCCGTATTCATTTTTTGTTCCTTATTATAATTAAGCAAGTTGAATGGGAAAATTTAAATTCTCGTGACACGTCTGACACTTTTCGCCGCACTGATGCTGGCTCATTATTTTTATTGTATTTTACAAATCTAAATAGCCTTTCTCTAATTTATATTAATCTGATTAGACATATAGGAATTTAAAAATCAACGTCGAGAACTGACTGTATTACCATTATTTTTTATTGTCATTAAAGTCGATATACTAATACATTACTTCCAAAGATCTAGTGTTTTTAATAGACTGGTATGTATTTTTCTACTTATTTGAAAATTATTTCTTATATCTTTACTAATTCGCAGGTTTATTGTAATCATATTTTATTGTAATTTGGTGATTAAAGTAATTCGTGGTTCTTAATAAATTTTTAATTTATTTTATCACAAATGACATGACACAATATTCGAACGAATGTTAAAAGAAGTTGAATAATATTCAATACAGAAAAAATGATCTTAACTAGCACTGAATTGTTTGCATTATATTTTAATATATATTAGAAACTAGTGCTACCCCAATTATTAATTATTCTAGATGTTTAACATCAGCTAAATAGAACGAATGTATTTAAATGAAATAATCATTTTCCAGTTTTTTTCAAAAAATACACAAAAAAATTAGCATGTGTTTATGGAATGTGATAAATATTTAAGGGACCAGGAGCTCTTCATTTTTTTAGATAGCCTAAATTGCGTTGATCTGTATCCATACGTGGCGGAAGAACCATCCTTGTAAATGTTTTTTTTTATAGAACAGTTTGTTGGTATTATTTTTCTTACATAAAAACTTTTTTATTAAGAGTAAAATGCAAAATAAAAAAAACTCCTAAATCGACGACTAACACATACGTCACTGTATGCTAATTTTTCGACGAATGACTATATGCAACCAAGGCTAGGGAAGTTATTAACAAAATTTATAAAGCGATACAAGTCGATATTTCAAGTCAAACAGATAAATTAAAATGAACATGTATAACATCTATATGAAATTATCTGCAGCCGCTGCAAAAGAATATTTATAAAATAATTGTTATCTACATATTTTTTATTTATTTAAAAATGTACATAATATGTATTTGTATTATGAATGTAAAACTTTTTTATAAAATACAATGAGGTATCTAATTTGATTTGAAAACGTCCAATTTGATTTGTAAAACGTCCAATTTGATTTGTAAAACGTCCAGTTTGATTTGTAAAACATCCAATTTGATTTGTAAACCGTCCAATTTGATTTGTAAAACGTCCAATTTGATTTGTAAAACCTGTACTCGTAACTTCCTAGTGCAGTTTACTTAAATCGCGGTCAGTTCTATATTTATCACACAATCAACTCACAATTTTTTGTTCTAACTTGACGTAAAGGACGAGAAGTGGATAGAGTACGACAATGTTAGTCGACAAAAAAAATTGATTCAACAAAATCAAACAATAATTCCGATACCGAAACCAGGATTAAAGTTACGGAAAGTTCTATTGTGTATCTGGTGGGCTATTTTAGGGATCATTCATTTAAAATTCTTGAAATCGTTTGAAACAATACCATCAGAAGTATTTTGTCGACAATTGGTGAGAATTTAATCAACCGAGTAGAGTAATATTGCAACAAGAAAACGGAAGCGAAAGATTTCAAAGCGCCATTCATCTATATATATATATATATATAAGATAAAAATTGTAAAGATTCTAAGATGCAAGAGTAGTGAGTCTCTCATACTAATATTATTTATCACATACATATTTTTATTAAATATGCGGAGGTAATAGAGGTCTATTCATCTTATATACTTCCTGGCCAGTGTTATAAAGAATTCACTGAATTCATAGTTTTCGTCGGACACCTATCCAACTACTAACATAGTTCGGTCGCAGTTAACTTACATAATATGCATGTTACCTACTGGTTACGTAAAGTTTAATTATTGGTCCCTTTAATAATACTGTAATTTATTACTATTTACTCGATATTTGCCAAAGAAAAGCAAGGCTATTCACTAATTAAACCAATGTGGCCCTACCTTTAATCAACCAATTCATCCACGAAACGTCCAAATAAAGAGATATTCTCGGCTCGAATTGGAGGCCGTCTCGCCGCGGGAGACCACTCGAGCCTTCCAGGATACTGCTATTTAACTCTTTGTATATTATACTGGAGATGCCATTACACGTACTTAGAGCAATTTACCCCGACAAGCGGTAGTAAATCTAGTTGTTTCGCAAAATGGGTTTATTTATAGAAATATACGAGATAAAGGAAACTTGCCCACGGTAAATTTCAATAATAAATCTTTTTTATACGGCATGGAGGCCAGGAGATGTGTGCGATAGAACAAGTATTCAATTTGAGAGTTTTCATCCTGGAGGCTCGTCGCTGATTCCCATCACGCCCCTTGCCCAGAACGTGATCGCTTTATTCGAAACGGTTAACTAGTCCGGCCCTGATCAATTCGCCGGGACTTGCCAAAGAAGAATTTGGTTCTAGCCAGGATTAATTTTTGACCCTCCGAGAATTTGGCGGTTCAGCGTATGGCCGGACAATAATATCGGCTGTTAATTTCATCTGTAACGAATTTTGTTTTCCGACTACCAGGTAATGGATGTACGTGACAACTGCGTATAAAATAAAGGGACCTCGTAAATATCGACGCCAAAGGACATTTATTATATTTGACGTATTAAATTTGGAACAGGGAAATAAATTTGCGAATTTCGCTTTCTGTATTGGTTTTTTTTTAGCAGAGCGAAAATTGAGTTCGCCCGAGAATATTACTGGATTAATGAAAAAAGGCGCCGCTGTACTCAAACGTACTCTGTGCATTAGGGAATAATTTATATTTATCTTAAAATGCTTATTTCGTATTAATAAATTTATTGAAATGCGCGACACGTAAAAATCGATTTATAAAATTTCGGCGCGAAACTCTCGCTCAATCAAAATGATGGATGGGTGCAAAAAAGATAAGGCTCACAATTCAGCGAGGAAGTAATTAAGAGATTTGATCTTAATGCTTCCGATCCTCCGCTCCTGTTGTGCACGGCTCTACATAACCAATTTTCAAATTTCTCATGCTATTCCTTTATGAGGACCGAGCATTATTGCGATTAATATGCATGAGTCGTGTACACAATGGACCTCTAATCCTGAAGTGCATCTATTCAACGGCTCGTCCGGCTGATGCACACAAAACCGTCCTGGAATGTCCCGTCCCGGTGTCCCGGGACCGGAGCCGATCCCTCCCCGGGGGCGAGTATCGATCCGCTCTCCGCAGCGAGGCAGCCGGCTGCGAAAGTATTGCCTTTGATTCGGCTCAACCAAAAGTATTGTCGAAGGTCCATTGAGGTATTCCTCTGATCTCCGTATTGGAAAATTTCATGTCGAAATTTGTTTGTGGAGGTGGGACGACGCGATCCCGCCGATACTGTGTCAATATTTTTTATCGCGAAATTGTTGTCGGCGTGTGCAAACACAGATCGGCCACTGGCGGGGAATGATTTTCAGGAAATTAAAAAAAAATATTTATCGTCCGATAAAAATCAGAGGTAAAAAAAGTCGAATCGCGCTAGTCAATATATTTCGCATTAATATTTTTACTGCGCCATTTTTTTTATCAAATCTTAAATAAACCTAGGATCCTATTGAAAACGCGTGCTCTATAAACACATAGGCTACGCGCCTTGTGAAAATGACAGCTGTCACTTATTTATACAAATATGAAACATCTTGTCGACCTTAAGTATCATATTTTAATACATATCAATATTTTTTAAAATCAAATCTTAAAAAAAAACTCTTTTCTTTTTTCGGTTTTAATAATTCGTAATGAACTTTTCATCTTACATCCCATAAGTGTTAAATTAAGCTTAGGGGTTGGAACGAAAGTTTGATTCGGAGAAAGTCATTGCCTTTTCCGGCTTATGTTATCGTAAACGAGCCATTTCTCATCTCCAGTTACGATTTAGCGTAAATAGCATACCATATCTAACATCCCCTTTGTAAATTTCTGGCTTTAACATGTGACCCTTAGCAATAAAATATTTTTTTTAATCATAAAAAATGCTGAATACCGAAAAATATTCTAAGCAAAATATAATTTACATACATGCTTTATTTACCGTGCCTGGACACAAACTGCACTCGAACATTATAATTGAACTTATGAAAAAAGCTCTAGTTATCCGGATAGAAGATTACGAAAAAGAATTCGTTTCAATACTAAAACACAAAAAGCTATGAAAAAGTATCACAAGGAACCAGCCCCAAGTTAATTGGAAGGAAACTTAATTTTCACTATAGGAAAAGATAGTTATATAGATTTAATAAAAGGCGATCTCTTCATAATTTCCAAATCTGAAAAAAACTGCTGGTTATTAAACGTTATGTTCTAATATTTATATTAAATTTCTTTGATTATTTTAATTTAATAAAAATAAAATAATTAAAAATGCTGTGTAAATAAGAAATATATTTTATATGTAGAAATATACATAAATCAATTATTATTCCAACCATAATCGATTTTATTCTTGGAATATCATATTTTTTACGCGGTTTATTATTTCTGGGTACGTATCCCACCCATGATTATATTTTTGTGCACTTTTTATTAATTTTATACCCAAAAATAAAATCAAGGATTGACTTTCTGTATGAGCAGGATAATTTAATTTAGCTAATTACAAAACAAATATATTTTAATACATAAAAAATGATTATAGTAGAAAGTTAAAAATACTCAATTGTAGTGTAATGGTAGTTTAATATTATTATAAAAAAAATCTAAATAAATATCGAGAGGATATTTGCCCGATTTATCAACAATATACCAGATTCACAAATTCCTCGGAAAAAAATAGAAACGTTTTTTATAATTTAAAAAATGATTATATCTTAATTTATAAATCTGAATTTAATAATATCTACAAAAGTCCTTTGTAAATTAATCAAAAAAACATATAGCGCAATTGTTTTTCGAATTATTACAAAGAAAATTCTGTATGAGAGAGAGAATTTTTCTCAATTAATATCGCTGAAAGCCTCGTTATATCACATTGTAAGAGGTAAATGTCTGATACAAAGAACAGTAAACAACACAATTGACTAGTTTCAAAGAGCACACACACATGACGATAATTACAGTGGAAAGAAAAATACAACCATATAGAAACGTTTTTCCGTTAAGATAACATTTTATTTGTAAAAAAAATTGTAGAATTTTTCGCGACGCCTTTTGCTATCGCAAACAAAGAGTTCAATCAATATTATTTGGCCAGGAATGGTAAACAGACTCGGTTGCTTGATAACACTCCCTATACGTTTCCGCGATAACCATTCGATATGCAACGTGGATTTGCGTTATTATGTACCAGCTTCTGGAACAAGGAGTTCAATAATAAGCCAGCATCGGTGATACCGTCGAGAAATGTTACTAGGGGGGTCGAGAAATGGGTCAGGAATGCGAAAGACCGGACATTGAGATGACAAATGTGAAAAGTTGATATTTTCATTCGGAACACGAGGCGCTCGAATAACCGGCGAACTAATAAAACACGCACTCAACTATTTCTAATAACTCCATACGAGAGCATATCATTCCCGAGAAGTGGAGCATGAAATGCAAATTCGGCCAAGCGATAAAATATCCAAATTTTTCCCATTTTCTTTGTTGATGAAAACGAAAATCCATTGTGCACTCCAGACCCCCGTCGGAGGCTTTAATTGGTGACAGTATGCCATTTTGTCTCCAGAGTAATTAATCATTTTCCAGCGACGACCCTTCCCCGATACTTCATCGCGTTTTGATTAATGCTAATAAATTATAATCATAATAATATATTTTTGCATTAACAGATTATTTTATTAATTACGCAAATCAGACATTTCTATGCATATTGTATTTTCATTGTCAGCAAATCCATTCACCCGGGGCTGTAATCCTGAGTAATACTTGTCGTTCTAAGATTTGTCTCACAAAGTCCGGTCTTGTACAAGATTATGCAAATCCACAAGAGTCAAATTTATTTATATAGTATAATACACTAACAAGTTTTACACGCATGCAATTTTATTTACATAAATAAAGAATATAATACAATTTAAGAGCAATTTTCCGAAAATTCAATTAACTAGATTGCTTTCATTTATAAAAGCATTGTTCCATTCCGGAAGCATTGGGTAAATATTGATGCTCCTCACTGAATTCTTTTAGATAACATTTTTATACTGTATCCTCGTCGAGTATTTATTATTTTGCAAAATGCATTCCAACAAAATACTTTTAAAGCAGAATGTTCAATGAATAAATATATTTAAAAATATCAAAATATTTTTGGGGCAAACAAAACAATATATATTTTAAATAACAACGTTATTCGCATGACGTCGCCGTGAAATATTTAAACTATAACTCATAATACAAATACAGGTATGACCGTTGCCCGACAATGTATGCAATTATGCGTGAAAACCGCACTTTTCAGTGTTGACGTGTCGGCTTTCATCCGACAGAGGGTCTCGGAGCGTTTGCGAATTTTCAGACCCCGATTTATATTCAGACCCCTGTTTGCTCTGCGGGTCCAGATACCGCCGCGGGCTCCCTGAATAATTCAATTGCACCAAAACCGGCCATGAATAAATTCATAGGAAAAGTGTGGCCTCGGCGAGACAATCGGAAGAATCGGTTAACCCACGGCATAGCAGATTACAATAACACAAACGAATAAAATAAAATATGACAGTAGAATATATTAGAGCTTTTTATTGCCGCTGCATTTAAAAGTTGAACATTTTCGGTCTAAAAAAATCTGTTGTTGAAAATAAAAACAGTGGTTTAGAGAATATAAATGCGAATGGCAGCCATTGCCGAATTCCATTTTCGTATCACGTATGCATGAACAGAGTGTTTACAAGTTACTCGCGCTTTTCAAGATTAATACGAGACTGAAGCGTAAACTTTATGTATTTTTTTTCCCTCTATAGCGGATACGTACGTGGATGAAATAAGGTGAGAATATTTTCGTCCATTATTTCCGCGTTGGCAGATCCCTAGGCGAAACTGCTACATTGTTGAGAAAATTTCTAAAAATGTATTCAAATAAAAATGATACATAAATATGCTTCAAATTCATGAATCGACATTTTTTGTTTGTTTTTCCTTAACCTGAAGTACTGAAGGTACGCAATTTTTAACATAAAATAAATTGATCTACCAAAATTTTAATATATTCTTATATGTATGAGGGTGTCATATACTAAAGTATAATATTAACGTGAGGTTTACCTGGATGAATAGTACTCGAAGAAAGCCACTAGTATCTCAATGGAGCGTGTCATGGCCGCCCACATCTCATCTTTTTTGCATCTTGTAGACATTTATAGCAAAATGTATCAAAAATAGCTATGCTTAAATATATTTATATATACGTTTAATTATATACAACGGAAGATCGATCGCTGTCGTTAATTAATTAATAATTGACGACTCTCATCTTGAAGTTAGCGAATTTCCTCTCGGCCATTTCGCGCAAATCGAATTTGTTGAACACTTCACACGTACCCGAGTCACTGTCCCATTCCACTCATCGAACACGACATTCAACGAGAATACACGTTTCAACCCCTTCACCCCATTAATCATATCAGCGACGGGATGGTGCTGAGTCACGGTGCATCGCTGCCGGTTATCGAAACCTGCCCACAAAACACACGCTACATATTAATTAGCACATTCGAGACAACTTGTTGATTCGACGCCCATAAACGTCCCCGATTATATATTTATTATTATTTTAGGGTTTCTATTACTTAAATAGATCGAGGGTGATGTCGGAGGTTCGGTAAACTCCTCCGCCCCCCGGCGATCATTCATTTCACGCCCAAGGTGATGACCTATTGCGTGATCCGGGAAATTTATTTAGCCCGAACCCTGCCAAAAAGGGCTATTACGAAACATGACACAGGTGTCCGATTCTCGTCTAATGTCAAAAATTTCGCAAATATTAATAAATCATAACCCGTGTTCGACTACTCTAAAAAAAACCAAAAACTTTCAAATTCAATTCCGAGATAAGGTACACAAGTAAATAAACGATGCAAAGGACCGAAATCCCACTTGACACGGAAAGGGAGGAAATCCACAGACGAAGATAAATTGTATCAAGGGAGTGAATAATTATTCAAATACGACATTGTTCCTCTTTGAAGAAAAATAAATAAATATTTTTTTATTACGGCAACACCGCGAGCGATTGCTACACTCTGTCAACGCGGCGAATTGGCGCGAATTTCCTTATGTATAAAGAAAGCTAATAAAAAGACAGGTGTTGCCAATAAAAAAAATGTGAAAAACGGCTATGTTTCCGTCGCAAAGTCTATTTCGCAAAATATGTATACGCCATTCCGCAAGTGCACGGTCTTGTACGGGAAATAGGCAATAAAATGTAAAATTCATGCGTAATAAAAATTCGAATAAAACTAGCAATACAATTCGAAATATTTTATAATTTTTTTGTTGAACAATTCGGGGTTAATCTATTTTTTTTTCCAAATATATTTAATCTTAAAACTGTTCTTATTGAATACATATATATATATATATATAATGATATTATAAATTTAGTAATGAAATCGGATATTCGTAAAATCAACAAGGAATTATCAATAAAGAACAAAAACTGGCGAGGCATTTGCTCTTGCTCAAACTTTCACCAACAGCTTTCAACAAATAACTATCTGTTTGTTTGTCTCTGTTGTTCAGAAGTAAAATCAAACCATTTCTGAGTAAAATTTATTACTGGTACAAATGAATCCTATACAATATTTCAAGAAAATGTTTTTTGTCTGTGTTTTCCCATCGATTATCATTCAGCATGAAAAATAATTTCCTTTATTTTTTGTGGCAAATATTAGTAGTTATCCATAATTAAATACTGGTGATAATGTTACGTAAAGTGAGTATTATAATCAAAAACCAGTGTTGTGGCTTGTAGGTAACATGTATATTATTTCGATAATATAAGTTAACCGCGACCTAGCTAAGCTAGTATAAGTGTATAAGTAATATAAAAATATTTATGTGGGTAGTTTAGCGCGTTGGTATTAATTCATTTAATGCCATATATCTCTCGTGGAATAAACAAATATACAACAAATAATATAAATCAATCTAACTTAAATAATATTCAAATGAATCAGTATCGTGCTTTGACACAATGGAAATATTTGTGCGAGAGACTTATTCCTCTCGCATCACTAGAATCTTAACCAAAATCTTTTTATAAGTGAATAGAGCTTTGGAATCTTACAAATATGCCATTAATCCACTGTAATCTAATAAATTAATTAAATTAAAAGATCTAATTCAGAGTTCTATTTAAATAAATTTATAAAACATGGTAATATAAATCTACACAGAAGAATATGTTAGTGTTAATTATTTTTAACAATAAAAAATTGAAAATATAGTGTAAGGTTATATAAAATCAGTGGTATGGCTTGTAGGTAACATGCATATTATTTTGATAATATAAGTTAATCACTACTCGGATAGGTGTCCGTCGAAAACTATGAATTCAAGAAATTCTTTATGAAATTCTTTATGAAGAGAACCATTACCTACACATGTTTATAAAATATTTATGTAAGTAATTTGGTGTGTTGAAATTATTTAATTTAATGACAACTATACTTCGTTGAATAATTATAAAGAAATAATATAGTTTTAATAATATTAAAATAATTAGTGTTATGGCTTGTAGGTAAAATATATCAATAAGTTGACGACGACTGAGCTAAGATAGTACCCGAATAGATTAATCCTCCTGCGAAAAATCTATGAATTCTGAGAATTCTTTACGACATTGGGGGAAAGTAAGTGTGCGAGAATCTTTATTTGGGTGAATGATGTTTGGGTTTTCTGCCATTTATCGTAGTCAAACAAATAAATACATTATAAATTATTTTTAAGTAATAATATTGTACAGTTTTTGGGTATATGTATATGTTTTTTGCTTCACCTTATATGTGCGATAGTTACATGGATCTCATTAAAAAGTTTTCCGCCTGGAACGCTTAACCAGACACATTTAGCGAATATATTTGGAATCTCTTTGTATTTATATATGTATATGAGCTATAATGAGACTAGTCCCTATTATATCTAGCTCATTTAAAACACTTTCTATTATAGTTACATTATAATGCAGGAAAAGCGGTTATGTATTCGTTTTTATTTATAACTATTATAATTTACAATTTATAATTTTTATAATAAATGCAAAAAAGGGATTGTAATAGTATATTAGTGTCACATATGCTTATTATTGTTCATATGTACATGTATTTACGTCGCTCAATACAATTCCAACAAGTGAAACTTGAGCTACTGTCCTCAGTTTCATCTCTTTGAGCTCGCATTATATATTAATATCACATTTGATAGAAGCCAGCCAGGCAGAGTGTTCCCAACACACCTGCCATCTAAAATTAGTTCAGGTTTCAAACAACTCAGTCGATTGTCAATGTTCAATCGAATTAGATTTGCAACGCACGCCATTACAGCCATCAAAACCCCGGGAATTAGGCGCGCAAGATATTCGTTAAATAGAAACAATTTCCATAATATCAAGAAGTTTACAATCAAAACTTGGCGAAAAGTTGGGCCATTAGGTATGTCCATAATTTGCATTTATTAAAACTGGAGTGGATTGTGTTTAATCAGTGTTTATGCCACTCTACCCCTGGCGTTTTGACATAAAATTTATTTAAGGATTAAGGACAAGGGTAAAGAGAGTATTGTAAAGCGGGCACACAATGCTTGAATTTATTCGTCGTGATAAAATACTCAAACTTTACCATTATGTAAAAGCTTCAAGATATTAAACTGTACACTGCAATTATTAATAATATTTTTTTACATGAATATAAGAGTTCGTTTCCTTCCCGTCTTTATAAACACCGACATATTACGTATTCATCTTCACATTAGGTTGGATGACAGTGGAAATGCTTATACAAAAAAAATGTGGGGTAAAAAATGAATTCCGTGTAAAAATGGAAAGCTCGTTAAAAATGCTCCTTAAAGTGTTATTATGAAAGATATATATATAAGAGCTAAAGCGTGATTTATGGCCGTGCAAAAAAAAGTTTTCATATTACTGCTGCGTGATAAATTGCTTTGCAAGGGAATGTCAGCCTTTATTTTCCTATAAAGTGTTGCGTACTCTCTATTCTATACAAATAGAGTACACGGTAAAAGATAGAGACAGAGAGAGAGAGGGAGACAATTTCCGAATGAGAAATAAATATCCCTACCACCACCCTCATCCAGTCCATTTGACATTTCTGCGCCGTTCTCCCAAATTTGGGCATTTTCAAGAGTTTAATATTTGTTTCAAGGCGTCCACTCGTCGGATTAATAATTTTCAAATGAAATGTCATTATTACGGAACGATGAAAATGAAAAATGGTCGAATCTGATATTAATGAAGTAGCATGACAATTTGTATTATAGAATAATACCGAATTTCATTCGGAAAATGCGAGAGTTTAAGAACAAAAATGTTTTCCGAGAAGATTTCCGCACACTATAAATAATCATATGATACATAACATGCGGTAATATTTATAGTTTCATTTTCTCTACCCCGAAAAGATCCGTTTATATATTTCTAGACATAATACATTTTCCCCCTGGTTTCTCTCAAGAAATATTTCCACGGGACGCTCATAAAATAGAATGGAATTAATAATAAATCGTAAAAAATAATCAGCATGCAATATTAAAAATAAAATGGCAATTACACATTATTCGTGTCTTCATTAATGCGACCTGCGGTCGACTTGAAACGACTGCGAGGGAGATCAGTCGACCGCAGTCGACATCGTGCGACCCTTGTTGTATATAATAGATACTTATGTAAGGCAAGAATTCTAATTACAATCGCCCTTCGTATAACAAGGCTAATTAAACTGAAAATATTCTATATTGTAAAGTCCTATTATATGAAGGTCAAAGTTCATAGAAAAATTAAAATTTGATATAATATAATAATATAGATATAAAATAATCGTCATTAATTAAAATTAAAATTTTGTTATTAATAATACCCGAAACTGAATTTTAGTAAAAAAAACTGTACTCGAGACACATCTCATCTCAAATTCGTACAAATTTTTATGATATAAACAAACGAAATACAGGGTACTATGCCAAACCCATCAATCAATGGTCGTGAGACTTTGGGTCTGACCCAAAGTGATTAAAGCAGTTTGTAGTCATCTAAAGTAAAGTACTGCGAAGCAACTTTAAGCCTACACGGCAAGAAGTCGGACCCAAAATAAATTTTGAATTAGGAACCCAAGTAAAGCTATAAACTATTTTGTTGTTGCATAGTAAAAGTCACAAACACTTATTAATATTTGATTTAGTAGATTTTAACAATTAAAATGGTCAGTACAAGTTGAGACGATGAGTGAAAACCTTAATTTAAATTCATTTATAATGAGAGTATCGAGACAAAGACAAATGCCGTGTTTTGTTAGTATACTTAAATGGATGCAGGATGTGTTTAATGCGAATTACTAAGAGTATGAAATTTTATTAAAAAATATGCGTAATATCCTCTTCTCAACTTATATATCTGGAAACTAATTTTTGGTACGGTAATAAGCTCTTTCTGCAATTCTCATGAATGCAGGCAAAACGTTATTATGTCTTGTATTTACTTTATTATCGGCAATAAAAAGAAGTATGGACAGTGGAAAATAATGATTATTTTTTTAACAAACTTTGTATGAACACAATAGAGCCTCTAAAAATATATAAAAAGATAAATGCATGAATTCAATTAATATATTATATTAAAAAGTGGAAGATTCGAAAAAGGAGAATCGACAGGGTATACCAAAAAATGTATTCACTGTTTAACGGATCATAACTTTCGGAATTTTCTTTATTTTTAGTATCTAATTAATTAAAAATAAGGAGTGGACCAAGATTGACTTTTAAAAAAAAGAAAAATTATTTTTAAATGCGTTAAGTATGAAAATATACCAGAAGTAGAAAGACAATATTGCAGAAAGTTGTAAGCAGATACACGACTTATAATTAATCGGATAAAAGATAGGTTTAAAACAAATGGAACTGTTCTAGATGTTCATAGACAACGTTATCAGGAATATCAAAGAACTTCACCTGGAACCTCACTTGTCAAAAAATTGAACTGAAGAGTTATTGAGAAAAACTTTGAGACAATTACGTTGTGAGATTGGCATCAGCAAGTCAATCCATTGCATTTTAAGACGTTCTAAATGGAGAAAAACATTCTAAAAATGGTACTAGCTTATCAATGAAGATGATCCGGATTGAAGAAAACAATTTTGCGACTTGGTATTTTAAAAAATGTGAACAGTTTCCACGGTTTTGGGGAAGATTGTTTAGATCGATGAAGCTGCATTCAAATTAAATATCACAATCGACATAATTGCATTGGTAAACTGTAAATTTACATGTTACGCAGGAACACAATGTGATAATTTACCAGGAGTTTCAGTATAGTGAGGCCTTTTAAGCACTGGATTAATTGGACCATTATTTCTTGACAGTACAGTGACTGGTTCATATGACTTTAATTTACTGCAGGTATCTTTTACCCCGCATTCGAGAGGACTTTGGTGAAGATGGCGAATTTTATTTCCAACAAGACAGAGCACCTCCACACTATCAACGTGATGTAAGAGCATATCTTAATGAGAATCTTCCAAACAGATGGCTCGGACAAAGAGGTCCCATAGAATACCCTACCCGTTCCACAGATCTGACGCCACTAGACGTTTTCTTGTGGGGATACCTTAATGGTAAAATCTACGCCATAAAACCGACGATACTGAAAGAATTAAAAGCCACAATTGAGTAATAATGCGCCCTAACTAGATTGACCAGAACAGTAATAATTTTGAACATCTGCGATAGGAGTAAAAGTTATACATTTTATGTAGATTCTTTTGCAATTTAAATATTAATTAAGTGTAGATAAAATTTAAGTTATAATCACTCAAACTGTAAATACATTTTCTGGAATTGGTACCCAAACTGTCCACGGACGCATCTTGCACAAAATTAAAGTTTGATGATTGAAAAGCTAAAAATCAAGATCAATCAAACGGAGCGAAATAAAAAAAATCCTGTCGATTATTAGCCAGAAAAGTGCATGGATATAAAAAAAGATCTATAAAGATTGGTTTCAGAAGTTGTTTGGTAAGTGATACGAGGAGTTACTCAACATTGGTACAAAACAAGTTGGTAGCACTCATTTGATCGTGGAGGAGAATTTTACAGATTTTTTTATTCTAAGCGCAAAATAAATAATATATACGATGAATGTAAGCCATAAATATAGAAAGCTTTGAAAATGTTGATAACGAAAATATTTAGGGGTTAGAACAGGGTTTCCCAAAGTGGGAGCCGCGGCTCCCCAGGAAGTCTTCAATAGAAATATTCAATTAAACAATTCGGCCAATTTGTTGGAATTACCAATTCTCTAAATTTTTGGGATATCTTTTTGCGCTCGTTTTTCTTAAGAAAGTCAACAATTTTGAAAAAATCTCATGTATTAAGGGAGCCGTAAACCGAAAAAGATTGGGAACCTCTGGGTTAGAATACAATTCATGTATGTATTCTAAATTTTCAAAGTATAAGCGATGCGGATATTGTTTCCAATCACACCAAAAAGAATGGGGATACGAATGTAAAAATATAAGACTTTTAGAAAATTTTTAAATGAAATAAGAAAATATTTTTGTAAGTAAACCAAATTGACATATTTATTTAATAAATATTAACCATGTTAATATAAAATTTCTTTAGAAAATGATTTAGATTATTCGTTAGCTTACTGCCATTAGCTCGGATAATCGAGGGTGTACTGTAATTTCTAACCAATCGCATGAAGTCTACGCCCAAACAGATAAAAGCACACAAAAAAGTAGATCAGAGCCAAATCGCATTAAAACAGATTTATGGCGCAAGAAAATTCTAGCTAATTGCATTAATCACCGACAACCGCTTTTTTTTGTAAAATACGATGTTGGCTCGACATATATTTAGATTAAAAAGCCCCGCTAGACGCTTATGTGGTAACATACGTTCAGCAATGTTCACATGATGTATGCATTGTACATTGTGTGGTAACATCTGGGTTCGCTTTCAGCTCGTCACCGCACCGGCAAGTCGATCCAGAACAATGGCTCAGTTTCCGCCACCTGTCATTTCAAATTTCACAATATGGCTCGGATCTTTCGATGGAGGCCGTCGTGCGGAAAGTAATGTCGCCGCCGCAAACTCGATCAAACTTGTCCGGCGGCGGGACCTATATACGGTTCCTGAAACCAAACGACGACCTCAAAGTGTCAACCTCGAGCCCTGGCCGGTCACGGCCCAGTTGAGCCCTTCAAAGGGCACCAGGTGCCCGAAAATGTCAACAGGGCGCTTCGGGTTACCGAACAAAAAGCAATAATTAAAATCTGGCTTCAAGCAAATTTTCCACGAAACAATAGACGGAAAAATTTTGCGAATATTGAAACAATGAAAATTATATTCAATCAACTGTTGAACCAGACGCAACAGGTCCAATTTGATCCTGTGCCAAGTTGCCGGATACGGTCATTAATTTAACTACATTTTTTTTTTAATACAAACAACTTCCCAAATACGTTTACTCATCAATTTTATAACAGAGGATTGAATGAAAATAAGTATAGAGCATCTTTATAAAATATATGTATTTAATGCATTTCAGTGATGGCATTTTTTCAAGCATCATTCCGTGCGGAATACTAAAGAAGTGAACACAAAGCCATGGATTTATGATTTATCAAATGGGCCATAAAAACACAATGACGAAACATTTTCAGCCGTCATCAACAGTTACAGCAATATTTCATGTAATAAATCAAAAGTATTAAAAAACAATATATCTTGCGTAGTATATTGATCAATGCACGGCGAAGCTGCGCACGTGCGTTTATATTTGACGGTGAGATTGTTTGTTAATCGAGTCTGTCTTGGCGATGATGAGATGTGGTAGAATTTTATGTTAGCTTAGCGGAATTAATAATAAATTGAATTACCCCTGGCGGCGATATCTCGTGGCGCTCGTATGCCGACGCCATTTCGCAAATGTGCGCTAATTTAGGGTTAATTTCGGGCTAATTGGAATTAACAAACACGCATGCTCAAACAATCGCTCATTGTGTCGTGAAATCGGGCTAGAAGGGCGTACGCAAATTTTTTTACCGAGCCCTTGACCACGCGGACGAGCGGAAATTATGCCATGCGAATGATCCGTTCTATATATTTTTTTGCATTACTGTTCGCGAAGAAAGTTCGTCGGTGACTTTTACGATGCGACGACAACGTTTGCGGTCGAAGTTTTAATAGCGAGCACCATTACACAATTCCACAGAGTGGAAAATGACTGCATGGTTAATGGATTAGTCCGCGTACTCTTAGGCGCTGAAGGAAAATGAGGACAATTTATAATATGTCAGCCTAACGAGACGTGAGACCGAATTTCAAAATAAATCTCTGATTGGAACATAAAAATGCGAGGACAAGCACACAATTTAATATTTTTTTAATAAAGAAAAATACATGATTTTAAATAATGATCTACCTGTATCTTACAATAACTTGCTTATAAGTTTATATTAATTTATTTGACTACGATGAATAGATCGCATAAGAGAAAGATTTCAAAGCGCCATTCACCTATGTAAAGATTAGATAAAGATTCTAAGATGCAAGGGTAGTGAGTCTCTCATACTAATATTATTTAATACATAAATATTTTATTAATCTATTCATCTAACTTAGTTCCTAGCCAGTGTTATTAAAGAATTCCCTGAATTCATAGTTTTCGTCAGACACCTATCCTACCACTTACTTAGCTCAGTGGCGGTTAACTTACATTATCAAAATAATATCCATGTTACCTACAAGCCATAACACTGTTATATATTTCATCGTCAACAGAAGAAAGACGCCTCACAAATGAGCGAAAGTCAGATTGTACGTAATTATTGATCAACAAAAGGAAACTACTTATTTACAACTCTATTATCTGACAATCGATATCAAAAATTAACATTTTTTTTAAATACCCTTTTCCCAAAAGTTATACAACCCTTCTTTCTTCGGGTAAAATAAGAGAAGTAAGGATATATATAATTGTATTTCTTACGAACTGCTTTCTAATTTAAATAAAGCATTATGACCAAAAACAATTTGACGAAGGAGAAAAAAAAATAAAGGCTCCGTTGACTAACACTCTGTAATTAAAATGATCAAGGTCAAGGTCAATGAGAAAAATCATAAACATGAGAAGGACGATTTACCACTTCATACAATTATTTTGCTAATTAATAGATAGATGTAAATGCATTGTCGCTGACAGATTCTGAAAATCTCAAGCATTAGAACACTATTTTGAAAAATATTTAACAATACAAATAACACAGTATTTAATAACACGATTTTGTTATAACACATAAAACATCTAAAATCATTTTTCTTGAATGCAGACTCGTCTGCTGAAAAAAGCCAAAATCCTTACCAGATAATTTACGAGCTTTTAAAGAGTAGCAAACAAGCCAAAACTATAGACCAGAGGAAATTAGAGACCATTATAGACCAATGATGGAAATAATTCAGAGAGTGAAGATGATATGATTCAACTGACAAAATGTTTACTTTTAATTGTATCGAGAAGTGAGTGATGAGAGGGACAAATATAAAATCGAGGATTAATAGATTGAAAATAATGATTGTTTGACCCATACGTAATCAATGTCATGGCTTGTAGGTAACATACATATTATTACGACAATGTAAGTTAACCGCAAGTTGATAAAACTGACAGAAGAAGTTCCATGGGGAATATAAGTGTGAGAGACCCATTACCTACCCATGTTTATAAAATTATTTATGTAGGTAGCTGGCGCGTTGGAATTAATTAATTTAATCCCATCTATCCTTCATTAAATAAATAATAATATTAAACTTAAATAATATTAATATTAATCATTGTCATAGCGTGTAGGTAACATACTATCTTAACTAAGTTAATCTTTCGGCGATAATCTATGAATTCTGGGAATTCTTTGTGACACTGGGGGAGAATGTAAGTGACATTATATGGGTGAGTGACGCTTTGGATTTTCTGTTAGCTCTTCATCTATTGTCAAATAAATAAATAAAAAGCAGTTGTGATCTAGCACTATCATGAAAATAGAAACGAAAAATATAGGCAAAATCTCGTTAAAGATAAACAAAGTGAATTTTCACGGAAATATGGAAAAGAAAATAGATGCAAAATAAAAGGGAGAATAAATTTGAATCTGGTGGAAAGACCATCCGTAACATGATATAATATAATAGAAGAAAGTACACTCAACCCTCACATAACGTTTTCTGTAAACCGCTGTTTTCTACAAAATTCTAATATTTTTAAGGTAAATTTAGATATTTCCTAAATCTATAATACAATGCCGAGCAAAACAAAGATCAATGCTCTTGACAAGGAATTTTATAAAAAGCAGCGATTTAGAGGAAACGCTATAGGAGGGCTGACTGTAATCACAATAGAGAGTTTACGAGTATAAGTCAAATACACAGGGCATTATAAAAATACTGAAAAATATATTGTATCTATTTACTTCCAATGAAATACCATACGTACTTTTTACATTCGAACGTATTTAAAGAAATCAATAATTTATTAATAATAAGCATATTTGACTTCATAATAAATATGACGATTATTGAGATTTTTTCAAACGCATATTATTATTAAAATGTAACACATGCTACAAACATGGAAATGTTTTCACTAAAGCTATAAAGACTTGTTATGACAGCATTTCACAAATGTAAGTTCAACAGCCCTTCTTTTAATAAGGGAGGCCTTGACGCGAGCGCACGTGACACTATGTCAGATATCGTTACCCGGAGAATAGCACGGCAAAGACATGTTTTAAGTCAGAGGTTAACCTTCACGTGTAATCTTGGTTAGACGGTTTCGCTTGTCACGACCGGGGATAAGCCGATTGCGTGAATGCTACAACAGTCTCAATTAACAATTCCATTATTGAATTACGACGGCCGAGGGAAGGATCGAGGCTTCCGGGGCATACATCATCCCGTGTCATTATCCGAAACCTGTGTCATCGAAAATTCCACATCTATAATAACACAGCCGCGGAGCCACATTGTCACATGGCAAAGGGAAATGTCACAAAGAGCGACAGCTGGCTTTTACAAAATATGACTCGGCACTTTGTTCGCTCCATTTGATGCTGGAGAAGAGGCGATCCACAATATAAAGACACGGAATATGAAAGGAAAATCAGTGCGGATATTAGACAAAATACATGTCTGGACAGTTTTTTATCATAATTTCCCTGTTGTGGATCTTCAGACGTCTTTTATGATATATTACTGAAATAATAATAATATTTGAATGCTAATAATGCATTTACGTTACGATAAATTATTTTATATGAAAAAGTGCAATGAAATTAAATAATAATGGCCGATTTGCATGATTAATAGTTTTTGAAAATATCTTATGTCATCTGCGACATTGCCCAGTTTGCGATACAGCCAATACGCATTATAATAATTTAATCTGAAATAGCTTGTATCAGCCATATTGTAATTGGATACTCGGTTAAGCGGTTATTAATTCGGTTTTACGATTGCCATTACACGTTACACGCGATTATTAACGAGATACCTAATTTTGGAATACGCAAATTAATTTCGGCTTTTATACTTTAAACTCCAAATATATGTCAATATTTAATCCAGTGCTGTGTGGCTAATTTCAAATAGCGGTGTCAAAAATTGGCAGCCTGAAATTTTAGCACATGCATCAGGGATTTGCAAAATCTGCAGAAAATATTATACAATAACGGCATAAGCACGCATGTCGTTATCATACAATGAACAAAGTCTCGAAAACGTAATCCGTCCTAGGCCCCATAAATAATTTATTCGCAAAGTATCATGGGAGGACGCAAATCTGCCAAGTTTAGTAATATCGCGCGTTTTAATATGCAAACACATGTTTTCAACTGGAGACTCGTTCATAATGAATGCCGCGTTTGAAAGTCCCGCCACTTTTACGGGTCACACTGGTGAGGGTCCTCGGGGACCATTTGGAATTGGGCCGAAATATGTGTCCGAAATAATGACGAATTGTTATGGGGTCAAAAATGGCATGGCTCAACAGTGCGAGGGTTCAAATGTATTTACAAGGACTCTATGGCGTACAAAAATGGCCACATTTTTGAAGTAATGACTCTTATCTCTGCAAATAATGCGCATTTCAAAAATAAATCCATTGTTAAATAATAAATATTTATTTTATTATGAATTAACAATGGATTTTTATATTTCGAGTCTTTATGATTTAAAAAAAATGTTATCTCACACACAGCAAAATTATTCCCGAGGGTCAAGACCCTCATTTCATCCATAAATACAAACTATAATAGCAAAGAATTGACTCTATCGCGTTTAGTTCAAGTGTTATATCCGCCCATTCGGAAATCTATAGTAACGACCGCACCATTTTCCGCAAACGCCTCTCCATTACCGTGAAATAAAAGGTAATATCATAATTCGAGAAAACGACCATATTAATACATAGCGAAAAAATCTCGGTTGCCAAGATATTCATTCGTCAAAAAAAAAATGTATACACATATCTAGGTATACATCAGGAAAACGCCAACCGTATCATAAATATATGCCTCGTACGAGAACAGCAATTTTTCGGTTCATTTATTACGACCTTTTTCATTTCTACCCTGTCACCAATTCAAAAATTCTTATACAATTTCCTATGATTCTGAATAGATATGTGGAGGTGGAGCGATATATTAGAGAAGCATTGATGCCAGTAATGACATCGTTTATAAGGACGGTTTCAGAAATTATAAAACGTAGCGATTAAATTAAACACAGTGAGACGTTTTTATACTGAAGTTGGCATAAAGAAAAGTTTCAAAACGAGGGTTCTGATCCTGTCCGATCAAATTAGGAAGTTTGTATAAAATTACTAATAATTTATGAAGAATGAATAAACGATCGAAGTCACGTCGATCGCGGTTGTCCATGCGTTATTTATCACGAATGATATAAAATATTTGTAATGAATCGTTTACATTTAAATATAATAAGATATTGTCAAGAGATTAGGCGCTTGATTGACAGTAAAAAATGTCAATTTCAACGTTTCATCAGGACGTTTAGCGCAAAAAAGTACATATCTCGGAATTTAATAGACGTATCTACAAATATTTCCTCTCCATTCACTGTGAATGCTGATAAGGCAGCCTTGAGACATTTCAAATGGAACAGATTGATCTTGAGCGAAACAGAGGGAAACTGATAAATAAATTCGGCGCTATTCTCTTTTAGTAAGCACAATTTTTTTTCAGACGTAAAGAAAGGAAGTCGATTTCAATGTTTGATACCGCAAATGCATGAATACAAAAAAAATGTATTTTTAGGAAATCTTTTCACGATACAAATCGGTCCATAAACCTATATCTCATATCAAAATACATAAATAAAATCGCAATAATATTTTTTACATGCTTACCGGATAGCCCGACTCGGATACTAATACTCATAGCAAGAAACAATTCATTTCAACGGTAATCCCAAATAAAAACAAATATTTATTTACATCAACGAAAAAATGGGAAAACACCCAAGAAAATCCGCATACTGATTGTGTCATACAAAATTATTATATGAAAGCGTATACACGTTCACAACCCCCAAATGTCAACGCATATCTTATCACATTTGCCAAAATGATGGCAATTCATATTTTTCCCCGTATAATGCGATAATAAAAATATTTTTGGATTTTTTATATGATGATATAATCATATACGAAAGGAAACATATATTTGTATAATAATAATAATAATCGCATATACACACACGCATATACATATATGATTTGCGTGTAATATCAAAATTATGGGAACATATAATTCATAAATTACACGCACTTAATTTTGATTTATGTCCAATAATTTAATATAACACGGAAACCGAAGCACGATATTAAATAAATTTAATATATAACATATTTTTCTAATTTGTTAACCAGACACACCTCTCGCGTTTATTCCCCGGCTTCTGTATAAGTATTGATCAAAATGTAGGGCGATGCCCTTTGCCCTATATCTAGATGCTTAATACCGGTGTTTTTCTGCAAACCATAAAACTTTCATAAAAACAATGGAATAAATTAATATACGATATCGATAATAATATCTTCGAAAAAGCATTTTGTAAGAAATTCGTGTAAACGCGGCATAGCGTGCGAGCTGCACGAAATCAACAGGTGACTTATGAGTCGATTCTTAATTCTTTTTTTATAATACCGAATAAAATATGGAAATATTCTCAGAGATGAATGACCGAATTATGGCATGATCTGTGGACGCGGAAGAATGTTAGACTAGAACGGGAATTTTTCCGTTCTATTCCACTCATGTCGGAAATAAATGGCCATGCAAGGATTAAAAAAATGTTTTAATTAAAATTAAATAGTTTCAAGGCATGCATCAGGTGGAAAACACCGCAGATAATATTATTTGTAATAAAAGCGTACGTATGCTTCGCTACAGGTTGGACGTGTGATTTCCACGCTAAGCCCGAAAAAAAACTTTTGGCAAACTTTTTCAGAAAACTAATGGGGATGTGGATGGGAGCGGATAAAAACATATGTTAAAAAAAAGTAGTATTAACTACCGTCCGAAAAGTATTAGTTTTTCCATCGAACACGTATTATATAGTATTATATTATTACTTAAATATATATTATACGTGCGGTATTTAAATATATGTATGAAATCAATAAGTATGGAATTTTTTTTTAATAAACTGCATTAATTTATCGCCGAATTAGCGTGTCGTGGTTGATTAAATTATGACTTATTATGCCATAAAGAAATTTTACTGAAAAGTTCTTCTAAAATATTTTAATATTAAAGTGTAAGTTTTCAATGTAATAAATTCTTCACAAAATCATTGAAAAACCATGGTTTTCCCCAATCGGGAAAAAATAAGCGAGGTATTTGTTTCCGCACGAATTTTCAGCAATGCCTTAATATTTTCAATAACAATGCTAAAACCATATATTTATCTTTATTGTCGAGATATGAAACCGACGTATTTCTGGGGAAAATATGTTACTGCTGAAGAGAATTGGATTCTATATAATAATCAAGAAAAAAACAATTTTCAAAATTGGTACCTTTTTCTACCTCTCGACCTAGACTGAGAGGTAGAAAACGAAACACTATTTCTTTATTTTTAGTGAAATATTTCGATAATAAATTATTATTTATTAATAAAACCTTGTAAGAATATTACAACAAAGTTGCATTATACGAAATAAGCAAGAATAAAGAAGTATGAATTAAAATAGGTCAAATAATAATGATTTTTTAAGAGAACATTGCAATACAAGATCATGCACCCAAGATTTTATTGAGAACAAAATGTATTAATTGTAATTGGCGGCTAAATTTTTTTTCAAAATAAGTCAAAGGCACAATATAAAAACATATTTTCATCAAAAGCGCTTTTTTTTACATAAATAAATAAAAATGTAACAAATATGAATGATTTCGGATTGCCCCTTATAGCATTCAAAATTTCCCTAAGATAAAAGAGAAACACTGATCTGCATTATATTAAAATTGAAATTATATTGAACACATCAAAATAATTATTTAAAAATCAGCAGAATTTTCCGAAAAAAACTGGCATCAAAACAAAAAGATATTATTATCATTAAATTATTTTGTAGACTTATGTAGTATGCTTTTTATAAGAGAAGAAATAAAATGTTATAAATTATGGAAGATTTTTTTATAATACAAATAAAAACCTTTAAAAAATATTTTTTCGGAACTGAGCAAAAAAACCATTATTTTTTTCCGGAACGAATATATCGGAATCTAAACGAAATAAATATATATTAAACGAGAAAAAAAACCGAAACAAAACCCCATTTTTCACTAATTGTACCCTTTTACAGTGAAAATTATTTTATCTGAAATTATCGTAAAAAATACATGTAATAAATGTTAAGAAGATATTATTATTTATTTATTAATTTGAATACGCTGGATGAATGCCGTAACAGAAGGATTCCAAAGCGCCGTTTATCCAAATAAAGATTTGTTAAAGATTCGATAATGATTCTAAAGTTGCAATGGGAATGAGTCTTTCACACTAATATTCCCCCCAGTGTCAAACCACGACACTGGTTCATTTTAATATTTTTTCAGTCGGATTGTAATTTATATTATTTGTTTTTGATTATTTATTCAACGAATGACATTAAATTAAATAATTCCAACCTACATAAATATTTTTATAAAATATGCGGGGGTAATATTATAGGTCTCTTCCTCCTACACACTTCCCGGCCAGTGTTATAAAGAATAGCCTAAATTCATAGTTTTTTTTTTATTGTTTTAGGTTTATAAAATGTTTCATTCTGCACACATGCGCCCGATACTATTGGCTCTCTACTGACATGCACACGATGGACGATAATATAACCTCATAAATCAAAGATTTTCATATTTTAAATGAACTACGATTTCATAAATTCAAACTAATTAATAATTATGAAAAAACGTATATAAAGAGCTTTACCAAGAATTACAAATCAAAACTTAAATTGTAATAACAAGGCAAATCTAATCTAATTGGGTCTAAATTCGCTTGGGATTGAATTGGATGTTAAAGAAATAGAGAGAGAAACAGTGAACATAATATCTCGTGTGTTGGACGTTTATTTTTATTTGATTATTTAACTTAATTATAATCGGTGTTTCAAAGGTGAAATGCACTTTACGGGTCCATGGTTAAGAGGACAGAGTATATGTACATCTAGCTGGGTTAGAAGTGCGTAGGTGCGCAAATTAACAAACCGAGGTGTAGCAAACAATTAGATCGCAGGTTTCCAAAGATATCCAAATAAATTTGCGAAACATAATCCGGTTCATTTTAGCATTATGACGGCTCGACCGGAACCAAAGTCCGAAAAGAGGATTAAATCTATTCTAATCCATTTCTCAAATCCGCCAGGGGATGATGTGCGGGCTTTGGGAGGCGCGGGTGCGGCGTGTATTAGAGATTTTCTCCTTTTTTTGATACAATGGTCAGATTATTCAAAAACCAGCGTGGAAATATTTTAGGCACGTATTGAAAAGGTAGTGGGAATGAGGTACAAGCGGATTCAGTCGAATATAATTTATTTCTCTACAGTGTGAAAGGAGGCGTATGTGCGTGAATTGAATCTGATATTTTAAGTTTTTGTGTACATACGTTCGCAGATGCGTAAATAAATCATTTGGGATGTGTACCAGTTCACAGTCAATATATCATTATTGCGCAGTTTTAACAATATAAGTTATGGGCATAATAAAACAACAGTAATTAAACCGAAGACAATCACGCCAAATTGTTGAGGATTTATAGCTAAAGACGCGGAGACTGATGCCGTTACACAGTGCCGTCTCACCCTAATTTATCGTTAAATAATTCGATTACAAAAAATATTTATATATATATATATGAACAGATTGTATTACGGGGCGTAAGAAATACGCTTAAATATTAACGTAAAAAATTCATCGCAATATTTCTGAATGGCAAACAGGATTATTCGAAACTCAATAAACGTTTCACGGTCGTCGTGTATATTTATAAAAGTTTCATTGAACTTGACTTGAACTCCGCGCTGTATAAATAAGACTCCGATAAAACGATTAATTTAACAATTTTAATTAAATTAGTTCCGAGCTAATTCCATTCTTATGTCCACATCGGAGCGAAGGTACCACAAATTATATTGTTTTATGCTCCGAAATTAATCTGGAAAAAATATGGCAAAATTTCCACGAAACCAATACTCGGTTTGCGATGGATGGGAGCAAAATCCTTTGTCATTTCACGCGTCCTTGCATT
Organism: Philopotamus ludificatus; assembly: GCA_022495035.1. NCBI lineage: Eukaryota > Metazoa > Arthropoda > Insecta > Trichoptera > Philopotamidae > Philopotamus > Philopotamus ludificatus. The sequence continues at coordinate 191,318 of JAGXCT010037123.1, read as the reverse complement.
TCTCTTACAAAATCCTGCCGTCATATATGTCACAATGTCATTAGACTCCCCCGTGTATCGGTCTAAAAATATTTTTCCCTTGTTCCATTGTTGTAAATAGTTCCAGAAGCTTTTAGTAGATCGTTTCAGGACAAAAAGTCAAAGATACGTCGACCTCTGAATTCTTCGTTCAGAGAGGCAATGTTTCAAAATCAAATATTAAAATTATAGTTTGAAACGTGCTGTTTTAGATATCCCAATGGATGTAATACCGCGAACTGTACCAGGTGGTTGAAATTGTACGAATGTGCCAAATAGCTTCGATGCAGATGGCATAAATGAAAGTTTAACCCGAAATAGCCGAAACATATTAGTATAGTTACATCACATTAAAAATAATGAAGAAATTATTTTAAAAAGCGTTCTATAAGATTACATAAAAATAAATAAGGAAATGCAACGATTAATATAAATTTCATACCACATATGTGACGTCATATGTCAGAGAAACAGACATGAGCGACATTGAGCATCTAGCTGTGAATACTTTAGAAAATTATAACATTTTCTAGACGCCATTATGATAATTAACCTTGCGTTATTTTTTAAAATTTATTCGCACAAAGAAAACAATTTGGGCGATAGAAAAAAAATACTATTGTCACATCGTCAATTAAAATTTTCAGGGCATGTCCGTTGGCCGCTCCCCGAAAATTTCATATTGTTGCCGAATATATTTGAAACCATAAACAATGTCACACATACAGCAAAAAACGTTCTTATTTATGCAAATTTGCGTAATGAAGGAATTAGCAATGTAAATGTTAAATAACACCCACATTCACTGTTCTTCATTTAGCGACCCCGGGGCGTATCCGTATAAACCGAATATCCTCCATGGAAATATTATACAAACGATTTTTTATTGAAGTCAAAATGTTTCGGATCTCCTTTGAAATGAAACGACTCGCGAAATATTATAGCCGATTAATTTAGGGCCATGTGCAGAGCGTATCAGCTAATATAATTAACTCTACGTTGTCTCAGGCGTCATAAAATTTATTAGTCACAAACTTTAATTTATTTTTATTGTGCACTTTATATACTATAAAAATTAAAATAATTAAAATTATTAATATTATCATTTCGCATGGACGACTTTAGGGTTACATTAGCGTCAAATAAATCATTATGTGCGGAGAGAGCTTAAGGATACCTCGATTGTGTTATATTATATAATTTCTAATATTATCGTATTTGGATATTCCATAACATAAAATATTATACGGCTGTTGTTTTATTTTAATATATATAATAAAATGATTCAACGGAATAAAAATGCAATTTAAATAGTGTCACCGAGATGAAACCTATTTAACACATTCGCTGTCATGTGTCAACACATCTCGGAAACGGGTCTGTCCAATACTTTTGATATTGATCAGAGGCAACAAACCTTTTCACGGGTAAACAAACTAATAAAATACGTACGATCTTTTTAAACTCGGGTATGCAATAACGTTTCATCGCTTCCATAGAAGTATCGGAACACAGAATAGTGCCAGATTGACGGAGCCCGATGCGAAAACTAATTTTCTAATTAATATATAAACATATATACGAAATTATATTTAAATTGGCGTCTGTCTGGCAATTTAAATTCAAAATATGTTGATTTCCCAAATGAATTCTTAACATTTAACATGTAGCCCGCCTGTGGAAATCGTTATGGAAGCGTGCAATATTTAATAAAAATACCATATTTATTATAAAAAAATATTTTATTCTCGTGTACGATTATTATTATCGACGTAGTATTCACGTGTACATAGTACTCCTGCGGAAAAGATGTTGAGGCGAGGGGGGAGCGGGGGCGTATCAACAAGTTGTCACAGAGTGGCTTGGCCGCGGAGGCTGCGCCCCGAACCGTTGTTTACATCGAGGGCTGCACGGCCGCGTAAACCGAGGCGCCCTGGGCGACCGCGCTGGTCGAGGCGCCCGGCGAGACTGGGGGCCGGGGCCGGGACACGCGTACTCGCGCCGCCCCTGTACGCGAGACAGGAAAATGCTTTACGTAATTCCGAGCGGAGCTCCTCGCTTAGGGACTCCTGGGCCTCCCCGTGACTAATGACAATTTGAGGAGATGAGATCAGCTGGCCGGGGGTCACCGTTGGTCACACCTCAACGCCACTATGCGAAACACGTGAGAAAGATATGCAGCGAAATTCCAGAGCTGTGGTTTTACCGGGTAGTAAAAATAGTACGATTTTTGACACACGGGAAATGTTTCAATTATTGGTAAATATCAGAGCTTCGAGCCAGAACTGAACCGAAAATCGAAATAAACGCAACAAATTTAAGGTAACAAAACTGTACTTGAAACATATGTCATCTCAAATTATTAAAAATATTTAAAACAAATACCATTTTTTATAAAAGGCATTTTTAATCACAAAAGAACAATTGCAATCAACCGGTGATGAAAGGGTAGACGACGTTAAAATTTCGAAGAAGCAAGGAAATAGCATTAGAGGCACAAAGATTACCTATTTCAACAGACCTAAACATATATTACTAGAACCATTTAGGAAGATTAGAGATAAAAGTATATTTTAGAATTTTGGGAGGAAAATAAAATTGCACATCCTCATTTATACATAATATAAATGCTGGTTTTAGGAGTTCCAGCAACATAAGTTAGTATTGAAAGATCTTTCTCTGGTTTAAAATTAATTGTACGGGGCAATAGAAATAGTTTAAATGAAAAGACATTGGGAGATATATTAATAATTAAATGTAAAATTCATATTTTTTAATTACAAATAAATATACACAAGGATCCTCTTTCACCTCATTTCAACAGTGAATATACGAATTTGTTCTGTTCATAAAATATATATTTTTAGTGTTAATTATGATAACGTTAATTAATTATAATTATTATTTATATTATTGTGTTAATTATTTTGTTATGCCTATTACAGTAGAAAATATTTTTTTAATTCAAATATTTAAAAATACATTAACTGTAATTGAACGATATTTTCCTCAGAACGAAAACCGAAACTTAGCTGATAAATATTTTTTAGTTGAGCCCTAACCGTAATGAAAAAAATGTTTCGAAACCCTATTAAATATTTCAAGTAGCCAGCGTATTTTTGGAACGCAATTTTCGATATGCGTTTAACTCTTTCAGACGTTGTGTCTTTATCACATCAATATTGATAAAACGTCGTTTCATCAAGGAAGTAGAAAATGTGAACATTTTTATCAATGGAAGTAGAAAATGTGAATATTAAAATACAATGGCTGACGAATCATAGCAATGATGTTTTGGCCAAATGTATACTTCATTTTCCATATATTTTTCATTCAACTGAAAAGTCGCCAAGGATACAGGAAACCATTTTGACAACTAATGATTAACTACGTATCCAATACAACTACTAATGTCAAAATACGAAAGGATCATTTGTACCTTGTGAAAAAGTGGGAATATTGCATTAACGCAGCTGGCAAAATTAAAAAAATCCTATAATTTTTTTCATCACACCTATATGTAGAAAAGTTTAAAGTTTAATAAATAAGAGAATTACTGTAATTAGTTTAGAGTGATACTCAATATGGTCCAATAAAAAAATAGTAGAATCCTGGTAAAGAACAATGAGATTGATCATTAGCTAGATTTGAAGAATCTGGCGAAGTATTCATGTAAAAAATCTGGATTCATATTTTGTTCCATTTTAACTACACCAGTTATCCAACTCATTACAAGTCAAATAATTATATATTTGTTTTAATTGATCAATATCAAGAAATCTGTAGATTCTTTATAACATTGACTAGGGAAAAAAGAAAGTATGAGATACAGAATGCCCCCGCATCTTTAGAATCTTAATCGAACCTTTATATGGCTGAATGGCGCTTTGGAATTTATCTGTCATGCCATTCGTCTCTCGTCAAATAGTAATAATAATCAATTTTTTAACAGAATTCACATTTAAGGCATAATCATAGCACATTTTTGTTGTTAAAAAGTATATAAATCGATACGTGAATATGAAAATAAAAGGAGTTGATAATTCTACTTTATTTTTGCTAAATTATAATTTAGCTAGTGATCAGTTCGTAATCACTATTATTATATTTGAATTCAGTAACGCTTTCTTTTTAATTTATTATATTTAATGGTATAAAACTAACTTCTCTAATATTTTACTAGCTATTATAAATTTCCCGATTCCGTTTTATAAATATTTTTGCAAACTCTGCAAATAATTAATAAGTCTCATTAAAATACGGTACCTGGTCGTCGGATTGGGATTACTTGACTACGCACACCTTGCAGTTCTATATATATATATAATTGGATTGTCAGGAAAATTCTCACCTTTTTCGACAATATCGTGACAGGAATAAATCCCCATATAAAAAGTTAACCAACAATATATATATATTTTAGTAGAATCAACCTTTTAAATAAATTAAACAATAAAGTTTATATATAAAAAGTTTGTCAACGCTACGAAAAATTCAGAATGAACAATTATTACGAGAGCTACCCCTTTAGAAATAATTTATGATAGTAAACTTGGGGCTCAAATATATAAATGGAAATTGAAAGCGGGATTTTTAAGTTCCAATCAACAACAGATTAAAGAATATTATACATAATGAAACCAGAGAGTAGAGTAACATTAAAAAAAAATACTATAATAGAATGATAATTATTTTACAAAGATTGCATAATATTTTTGATCGCATAAAAATGAGACCGTTTCAGATACGTATCGCATAAATTGAGATGTATTTATTAAACACTTATGGGAGCAACTTTATTCAATTATAAGTATGGGTAAATTATGGCGAACTTTCTACATGAAAAGGCTTCTCACTTCTGAGATAGACGAAAGATAAATGATAGCTTTTCCGATATTTTTGAGTAACATGTAAAATGAACTGAAAGCTTGCAGGATCGTATATTGCTTGCAAAATGCAGGAACAAAGAGATTCTCGATTATATGCATATAGTTATGATCGTGAATGTAAAATATATAGAGAGAGCTCGTATAATTTAATATTTTGCTCTTAAGTCATAGTGAAGCACAATAAATTCTAAATAGAAAATTATAAAGGAAAATCGACATAAAAAACTATGTGAGTATAAACGACAAAATATATTTTAAAATAATAAAAATGGAGAGGATGTATTTTAAATGTACAGTTTTACAATAAAAAAATGTTATATTTAAAATATCAAAGTGAAAATGTAGTTTTATAAAAACTACAACAAAATAGTTTGATTAAAGATTTTTGAAAAACAGTAAACTGACCCTATATTTAAATGTTTTAATCAATCAATGTATACTGCAGGAGAAGTCGCTGCAAATAATGTTCTTTCATTTAAGACAATGGATTGAAGGTATGTACATAGAAGTGCTAAGATACTAAGAAAACTATCGAAACAGAGTCCTGAATATGTTGAGAATACTAAATTACAATACAATGCATCTTGCATCAATGCAATTGCATAATACACGAGTTGCCCTGACAAAGTTGACAATGAATAGATTATCGAACTGTAGCAAACTTCATGGATTTGCAGATCTCTCACTTTACACGATATTGAGTTTACGTGAGTTTCGCATATTAACACGGATGTATAAATCGTATTTGGCAATAAATTCATCATGTATTATATATAATATATATATATTACCAATATACAATACTTTTACTAATTGCTTTACAAATATATTAATTAATGTATATGAATCTAAATTAGATTCAGACTTAGATCAACATACACGAAATGGATTAAACAAAGAGTCGAACACGCGAATGCTGAATCTGGCACGGCCCTTGGGGTCCCCATCGACTCACACATACAGTAAATATAAATATTTACATCTAGTTTAATTAACATGCCATTGCGTCACACTCGCAGCGAGTTGGCAATTAATTAATAATAAAAAGCAAACAATTCGGGGATAAATAGTGGCGTAATGCGAGAAAGATGGCTTGAATCACAAAGTGACGCGGCTACAAGACACGGGGCACGCACTCGAGGTGATAAATTCAAATTGAAAACGATACCGACCTCGTTATTGAATAATTCATGAGGTCTTAAAATTTTTCATAAAGTTATAATAAAAAAAAATCTCATCGTACGAGACAACGATTCTATTCCTGACAGGGGTATCTATTGTAGGGGGCGGGAAGTTTGCCGGTGCGCGAAACTAAATTCGATTTCGGAAAATTTACAAGTGCAAATATTCAAAGAAAAATTCTTGGAATTATTCGCACGGGGCAACTGTCCCCCCCATCCCCGCAAATGGTTCCGATCCGCAAATTGAAATATTTCGATGAGGAAATGAAATTAATTGAAATACGCCGATGGGGAATTAAAACGCTGCCCGTGTAAAACTTTTGCATTCCACGTCCCGCACATATTTTAATCTACACTAATTCATTGTATTTTTTTGCAATCAATTAATTGCTGCATTGCAGTGCTCGACACGAATAACACTGCACAAAATAAAGAATTCATTGGCGTAAAAACAATATAATTCTTCAATTAATTTTTGAGAGTTTTTTTTGAAACTTTAGTTTGAGAAACGCAGATTAACCGAGAAGAAACTCACATGTATCCTTTGTATCCTTTCATATTTTTTTTATCCCCTTCTTATTAAATCTAATAGGTTTCTATGTAAAATATTACCCTAAATATTTTTTTATTTCATCTACATTTTTACATTTTTTATTTTCAGTTAATGTTTAAAGAATATAAAGATTCTATGGTTAGTGAATACGGGGGATGCGAAAATACTTTTCATCGGTGATTTTAGTCTTATGGTAACGTGTTAGATTAATTTTATTGTTGACATGACAATAGAATTCTACAGTATATTATCATTTGATAATATTAATCCCAAATGAATAACTATACTAATACTCCACCAAATGCAAAAAAATAAACTTCCAAAGTGTTGATCTTGCCTTTGGGAATGGAACAGTCGTTTGTGTCTAGAAGGACATTATTTAATAATTATAATTTTATCATAATATTAATCATGAATAATTGTAGTCCTCGTCTTCGGTTATAATTCGATGAAAAAACTTTCAGATCTTTGTCTCGCGAACAAAAATTTATAGTTTGACGTGGATCTAATTTAATTAGAGTGTCCTTTAAACCAGTGCTTCCCAAATTATGGGCCGCGGCCCTCTGGGGGGTCGCAGGATTCCTCG